>JAJPUD010002688.1:100868-166969 GCA_023553655.1 Myrmecobius fasciatus | reverse complement strand
ATCTATCTATCTATCTATCTATCTATCTATCTATCTATCTATCTATCTGATAGCCAGTTTTTCTCAAACCCCCTAAGCAGTTTGATTTCATTTCTAAGGTTTAGACTTCATATCATCCCAAAATTTTCTGTTTTACTCAATTAGCATTTCTGTTTTCAGCTACATCCATAAATCCAACCTCAAATATTGTACCAACCTTAAATAATCTAATTGCAGATTCTTTTTGACAGTGGTGCCAAGATTAGTGAAGTAAAGTGAATGGAGAGAACTCTTTTTCATTTTTTTGGTCTAGCACTAAAAGGTTATATATAGAATTGGAAAGGTGTTTCTTACAGCTGTTGAATGAATAATGGATATCTGATTCATTCATTGATGTGTATTTGGTAATTTAGAAATTAGCTGTAATTATTTATGATTTTTCTGTAGGTTAATTAAGAATTAACTGATGCATCTATGATATTTTTATTGGAGATTAGAACAGAAAAAAATTTTTAAAAGAAAGATATATAAAAATATAAATGAAATATAATTAAACATAAATAAAAATATAAACTTTGTACTAAAGCCAATCTTTTGAGTTATTCAAAATAATATGACATCCCTGGCTCTGTAAAATTAAATTCTGGAAGCACGGTATCCCTAAAAAGAATAATCAATAACAAATTAAGATTTAAACTGTAATTTCCTTTTAAATTAAGTCCCTTCCAATTTTATTTCTACTTGCTCTGCCATATTATTTTGTATTTTCCATTTTTTAAAGAAGCCTGAAATATCTATCTAAAATGAGAAGTATTATCTGTAATGGGAATAAGCTAGAAGCCTTCCTACTAATATCAGAGGTGAAGCAAGAACATCCATTAGCATTACTGTTATTCAATATTGTACTAAAAATGCTAGGAATAGTAATGAGATGAAAAAATAAATTGAAAATAATGAGGAAACACAAACTATCACTTTTTGTAGATGATGTGATGGTATATTAAGTGAATCCTAGAGAATCATTAAAAGAATTATTTGAAATAATTAACAACCTTAGCAAAGTTGCAGGATATAAAATAAATCCACAAAAATCATTATAATTTTTATGTATTAATGACAAAAATTAGCAGAAAGTAAAAGAAAGGAAAATTCCATTTAAAATAAATGCAGACAATATAAAATATCTGCCAAGAAAAATCTGGAGATTATGTGAGCACACTTACAAAATACTTTTGATACTTATAAAGAAAATTTGACACAAATTTTAACAAATCTAAATAATTGGAGAAATTTAATTGCTCATGGTTAGGCTGAGGAAATATAACAAAAAATACATTTCTGCCTAAATTAATTCATTCAATGCCATATCCAACTACCAGATAATTATTTTATAAAGAAAGAAATAATAATAAAAAAAAATTCTCTAGAAGAACAAAGGGCCAAAAATATCAAGGGAATCAATGGGGGGAAATATGAAGGAAGGCAGATTAACAGTAGTAGATCTCAAACTCTATTACAAAGTAGTAATTATTTCAACAATTTGGTATTGTCTAAGAAATGGATCAGTGGAATAGATTACGTATACAATACATAATAGTAAATGACAATAGTAATCTAGTATTTGAAAACACAAAAATTCAACCTTTTGGGAAAATAATTCACCATGTGACAAAAGTTCTCTTTCATAACATAGCTAATATGGAAATATGTTTTTCATTACTGTACATGTATAATCTATCAAAATGCTTAGCTTCTCAAGGAAGGGGAAAGGAAGGATAAGCAAAGGAATATGAAATCCAAAAATTATAAAAATGTTAAAAAAAGTTTTTAAATATAATTATGAAAAAAATTTTTAAAAAACAGTTTTACAGACAGATACTGATTTAGATTTCACAAAAAGAATTCAAATTTTGGTTTCCTTATAAATTGTGTAAATTTTTTAGAATGTTATAAATATTTAGTTATATCATACAACATCTTATTAACTTTAATTTCTTCCTTTAATATTAGACAGATTTTTTTTGTTTTTTTGTCTTGTTTTTATCATGTGATTTGAAACAAATGTTCATAATAACTTGCCTGCCTAAGTGCTGTTTAATCTGACACCTTCTCAAGTGAATCCTGAAGTAGAGAATAAAATTCCTGAGGTTTCTGTTTGTACTTGGAGTTTATAGGAGGCCTTTTCAGATTTAGAAAATTGGGGATTGATTACATATTAGCTTTCAGACATGCTTCTACTTAACACTCATAATTCACTTACTCTTCTGCAACTCATTATTCCAAAGGTTTGATTCACTTGTAGCCCCACTTGGGTCTTAAATTGCATTTCAAAACACTTCTATCCTTCATCCATTTCCAGAATGGCCATTACAGGTGATGGGAATTGGGCACAAAAATCAATGGTGACCCCTTTCTAATTTTCCCTTTTTTGAACACTATCTCAACTACAGGTTTCAAGGCGCATTTTTAAAGTATTTTTTTTTCCTTGTTTGCAATTGCTTCAACTTATTTGAGTTCACAAACTTGGAAATTATATGCATATCATTAAAAAAAGATTCCTTTCTCTTATTTTTAATTTTACCTTAATTTCAAAATTTTATTTTAAACATTCTATTATTAGTGTTCTCTGCCAGCTTTCATTCTCTTAAAAATAAAGTCCTAAAATTAATCAGCACTGTGAAAAACATTTAATAATTTGAGTTATCATTATTCACTTCTGATAATGAATACCATATAATTTAATATGTATTGTCTCATTTATTTTCCACCAAGTTTATATAATATAAATTGAAGGACATATTTGTTATGGATGAGGTCTAATGGATCTGGTTTTCTTAGGTCAGTTTTAAATGGACTCTTGCTGTTATTAGTTTTTGTTTTCCCAATACAAAATAAAAAAGATGACTCTTGGACTAGCATTAAATTATTAGCATGTGACACTTGCTTACTTCAATTAATAAATGATCTCATTGATATAGCTACTTCTCAGGTAGATTATAATTCATTCATGTCTTACTTTCCAAAGCAAATAATACTTGGTTATTTTACCATGTATTTTGTGTACATAATATGTGTATAGAAAAGTTTTATTGATTGATTGATATTTTTCTGTACACCCTGAATAGATTTGCCTTCTTTCTCTGGAGAACTTTTTTGGTTCTTTTAATATTTCACAGGTATAGTTGCAGCCCTTGGAATAATCATTTCTTATGATTTGTTACATACCTGACCACATAACTTACTCAACTTCCTTTTTGCACTATATATCCTCAATGTCTTAGACACTAATTATGTCCATTTGCTTCATTGCATTGTGTTTACATATACAATGTGTCTTTCCACTACTTTTTGGATTCACCTATAATTTTGTTTCTTCTGAGTTTGTGAATTTCCATGTTCCCATGTCTGCCATAAAGCACACAGGTATAGTACTATTATTAAAAATGATGGGTTTTGATGGCAAGAAGCAACTTGAAATTATTCTTATATTGATTAGAAAAATAATGGCATCCTGATTAAAAAAAAATCAGCTCCTTCCCCATTGAAGTGGGTTGTTTGTTCTATCCTACAGAACATGAATGAATTTTCTATGAGGAAATTTGCATTATGTTGAGCAGTTGGTACTTCATTTATTCAGAATATCAATTTGAATTCAGTTCATTTTGAATTATATTGTCGATGTTTCAAGTGTAAAGAAATAAAATTTAAGAACATTCAATGTATTTGAATAGAAATATTTGATCCTGAAGGTATCATTCCTTAGAAGATTCTTGTTCATATGGTAAAATAATTGATTTAAACAATTATTCTGAGAAAAGGAAGTTGATGTTTTCTTAACTGGAAAAAAAAATGACATATACTTTAGAATTTGGTGTAATTGTACTTCAGGAATTGCCAAAATGCTCTTTTATGCAAAGCTTGACTTGTAGCACATTATGACAGTGTATTTAACTATCAAATACTTGCTAGGCACTGGGTGAAACATTGGGAGTCACAGAGAAATATAGTCGTTGCCCTCTACCAACATATTTTATTGGAAAGGAATGGCCTATGCACATCTTATTACATATGTATTCAGTAGTTGGAAAATACAAATAATTGTGTCAATCCAGACAAATCACATGTGTGAGGTGATACAAACTGGTCTTTGATTAAAGCTAATATTCTTGAGAGGCTGAGGTGAGAAGCAAATACATTCCAGTATTAAAAGATAGCTTAAGCGCAATCATAATATGGGAGGTGGGGTGCATGAAGTATAAGTAAGACAACTTGTATGGAATATTGAGCACATGAAAGGAAATGATCTAAATAATTCTAAGGTGGTGCCAAGTTGGGAAGGCTTTTAAATAGCAATGTAGTTTATATTTGTATTGGAGACCATAGGGAGTCACTAAATATTCCTGAACAACATAGAAATGATTTAAGAATATTAATTTGGCAGTTGTGTAGAGAAAAAAAAGTAAAAGAACCAAGAGAGAATTTTCACAAAAGTCCAGAGAAGAAAGTGTAGTAACAAATTTGGAATTGGCATTTACCAGAACATTGGAATCTTTAAAGAGAATAGTTTGATTTGATAAGGCCATAAAAACTAAATTGGAAGGTTGAGAAATGAATAAGAGGATAGAAGTAATGAATGTAGAAATTTTTTTTTCTATGATTTCTGCTATGAAAGAAAGGAATTAATATACAGAATGAAAGCTCAGGTAGGATCAAATGAGTATTTTTAAGGAAGAGGATTCACTGGCATGCTTACAGGCATCAAAGAAAAAACTAGTAAACAGGGAGAGATTAAAGATTAATTAGAGAGTAGGATTTGGGGGAAAGTTATTGGAGGAAATTATTAGGAGAATACAAGCATAAAATAGTTTTTGACTGAAAGTATAAAAATCAAATCAAATTATAAGTGTGTTAGTAAATCAACAAGCAACATATAATAGAGATTGCTAGGCATTAGTAAAAATTCTGTTGTTGTCAGGCAACTTGAATTTGCAAAAGGCCCTAGATTGATGGGTAGGTTTTAATTTTCTTTCTGTCCTTATTTTCAGTTACATTTCTTCACTTTTTTGTATGCTTGTGGTAGTAACTTCTGTCCAATCTCAGTCCTTTAATCGTATTGCTTTTCTACAGATTCTTGCCACTTCACTCCTAATATATATTATTCTTCTTACCTAACCTGGCCTTAACATAATTTTCATTCCCTTCAAGTGATGACCCACTTCATTTCTAACTATCTTGCCTTTCCTTCTTATTCTAAGCTCTTTTTAATTTTCTTCTTCCAGACTAGCTGCCTCTCAGTCCCATAAGTACATTGTTTATGTTTTCTCTCTCCTTTTGTTTCATATTATAGTGCCCCATGGAATTGGGGGAAAAAAATGAAATAGAATTGAAATATGTTAATGTGTCACTTGATCACTCCATTAGGACAGCTCCAGAGCAATCTGTACTAGTTTTAGGTTTATCCTTACTTATCTTGGTCTTCAGTTTTCCTACTAGGTTTTCTACCTTTAATCTTTAAAATACATATCCTTATGTATTTCTATCTTTACTTTTATATATCTCAATGGTGCACAGAGTTTTGGTGTTTCCTGTATTGGTATCTCCTTTTCCATTTTCATATCTGCATCCCACTTCCTCACTAATTTGATATCATGTTTTGCTGTTTGTCACATATCTTTGTCTTCATCTTCCCAACCTTTGGATTCTCCCCATTATGTCCCATTTTCTCATTCCACTTTTTTGTTTTTAATAAATATTTATTTTATTTTTGTTTTTGTGTTTTTTTGGTCTTGCTGGTCAACTAGGATTGAACTTTCTAACACTAACAAATTCCTTTTCTTGTGTTGCCATTCCATTTCTAAACATCGTGTGCCAAGATCTCAACAAAAAAAAGGATTTTTAAAAGATTACCCGTAGTTAGAACTGAGAAGATCCAATTTACTGGTATAACAAGAGAACTTCTGGCTTAGTCTTCTTGCTGCCACCGTGCTAAGAAAAACTATGCCCCAGACTCTATTTTGAGCCTCTTGACATTTGCTAGTAGACCACAGGGCACACGCACTGATAAAGTCTATAAAATCAAGCTTGGGACATCAACTTCAGCTCCAATTTTGACCACCTAATTCCCTGACCTTCTTTATGTAGAAATATTTATTCCCTCCCTCCTTTTTATCCTGATGTATAAACTCTTACCTTGCCCTTCTTTCTCTAAAATTCCATCGTATTCATTGCTGAAACTAATGCTTTGGACTCAGTGCTTTCATATTTAATGCCATCTAAGCAAAATAAACTACATTAATTATCTCTGCATCACTGATAATTACATTAGTATTTAATCAATGGACTTTTGGAAAATTTTTGTCTTATATCAAGAAAACCTTGGAACATAATCTTATTTCCATGAATCTCCTTGAACTTTGTGCACACATGTCTTATTTTCCTGTTGTTTGATCTCGACTTGTCCTGGTTTATGTCTCATCTAGTTCACATTCCTGGCTGCTCTGTTCATTCCTTTGGTGTAATTTATCCTTGGCACCTTTTTCTAGTTTTCCATTGGCTTTGGTGTTCTTTATAACTATGTTATCTATTTTTGCCATCTCACTTCTCTTTCCAGTCTTTATATCTCCATCACCAGACAATTGACATAGCCAACATAGAATTCTTGTTCCTACTACAACTGGCCATTACCTTTTGATTGTTTACATCCTAATGATATGATGTAACTTTGAGTCACTTTGGAATCATATTTATTTTTCATCTTTTAGCTTTGATCATGGCCTTATTCTTATCTTTCTTCCCTTCCTTTTGTTTTGGTGAAGGAATTAGGATTAAGTGACTTGCTCAAAGTCACACAGATAGGAAGTGTTCTATGTTTTAGGCTGAAGTGATGTGGCCCAGAATTATAGTGCTAGTAACTTTCAGAACAGGCTTGAAGTCAAATTGTCCTAACTTCAAACTAGTACTTAATCTGTTTTTCAATATTGTCTTTCCATAGGTTGATCAATAATTCCAGATTTTCTTGGTTGAAATACCTTCTCACAGATAGTCATCTCTCCATTACCCCTGAATAGAAATAATATGAACTATAAGCCCTGAAGCAGGAATGTGTAAAATCTGTTCAGGGGATGGTGGGCAGACCAGCTTGTTTGGAAGAAAGAAATGATAGTGAAAACTAATGGTAGATATATCTGGTAGCATAGGTTTCAGGCAGATGGCAAAATGTCTTGAAAAGATTTATATGAATTCTAGACCTAATTCTTCAGACAATGACAGATATGGACATGGAACTTGGAACATTGAGCATTGAAAGTATCATGAGTGCCATGTTTGAGGAAAACAATTTCTCCCTTTCTCTAAGCAACTCTTCTATCTCAAGGAAGAATTCTTATAAGATTGGCCTTTAAATTGCATCCTTTATCCTTTTTAGTAAATTAACCTTGGTGTTGTGACCCTAGCACTAAAAGTACTTCCTGGGTCATTCCCAAAACCTTTTTCCTGTCAATCAGTCAGTAAATATTTACTAAGCACCTACTATTTTCCAAATCTATTGCTAAGCACTGGGGATTCAAAGAAAAATAAAAGTCCTTTATTTTGAAGGACATCATACTCTGATAGAGAGGTAATATGTAAATAAGTACAGACAAGCTATATGCAGTATAAATTTGAAATAATCATCAGAGGCTAAGCATTAAAATTAACAGACATCAGGAAAGCCTTCTTATAGAAAATAAGATTTTTAGTTTGGCCTTGAAGAAAACCAGGAGAACTATACTTTCCTGCAGACATGAGGAGGGAGCACATTCCATATATTGGGGATAGCCAGTGAAAATACTCAGGAGTCAAGAGATGAGATGTCCTATGGAAAGAAGAGCAAGGAAGCCAGTGTCTATATCATAGATACAAAGATATGTGTGCATAAGATATACAAAGACTGGAAAGGTCAAAGGAAAGGGGGAGAATAGGTTATGAAGAAATTTGAATGTTAAACTACAGATGTGATATGTAATCCTAGAAGGGATAGAGAGCCATTGGAGTTTATTAAGTAGGGGAAATATATTTGAACCTGCACTTAAGGAAGATGACTTAGAAAGCTGAATAAAGGGTGGACAGAAGCATGGAGAAATTTGTGGGAGCTATTGCAGACAAAAGTGTGAGGTAATAAGGGCTTGTACCAGGTGAACTTTATTACTTTCTAATCAACTATGATTTTTATCCCCAGCTCTGTTATGAGCCTAGTACTAGCTACCTTTTCATTCTCTGAGATAAAATGAAAGATTCTGCCCCTCTCCTAGGATCAAGTCAGCAAACAATGCCTAAAGAAATTAAAATGTAGAAATACAATAGAATACTATTATGTGTAAGAGATAGGAGAGTTTAAAAAAAAAAACTGGGGAAATTTGAGTGAACTGATGAATAAAGTGTACAATAACAGTAATATTGTCAAAGTAAAAAAGTATGGAAAGTATAAAAATTTAATCAATGCAGTAACCAGTTAGGATTTCAGAGAATTGTTGATGATGAATGTCATCTACCTCCTGACATAAACACAATGAAGTTATGAACTTAATATGCCAATGAGACATTTTGAATTGCTCAAGTATGCATTTTTTTTGTTGTTTTATTTTTCTTTTCTTTCCCTCAGCAGCAAGCATGAGAGTAATAGGAAGAAAAAAAATACAAAAAATGTTTAATAATTGAAAAAAGTAAACTTAAAGAATTAAAATAGCCATTAAACACCTGCCATGATTCCAACCACTTTACTACTCTAGCATGTTGCATAGTACAATGTGATTCTTCCTTTTTTAAAAGATGTGCAAATGAATTCAGACTCCAATTTTAAAATATCTTTTAGAAAGTGCAAAATATTAATGGAGAGCTTGTTTCAATTGTATCCAATTTTTTTGACTCCATTTGGGGTTTTCTTGAAAAAGAGACTGGAGTGCTTTGCCATTTACTTTTCTTTCTCATTTTTAACAGATGAGGAAACTGAGACAAACAAAGTTAAATGACATCCTGGGTCACACAATTAATAAATGTCTCAGGTCATATTTGAACTTAGGAATTCCTAACTCCAGACTCCCTATTCTTTTCCCTGAGACACCTAGATACCTTCCATAGAAATATGTGTTGATGCTATTTTTTGGCTTGAAGTAAAATGGTAGAATAAGAAATAGAAAGAAAGAGGAGGAATGTGAATGACATTACAAATGATTAGGCAACTGATAGGGAACAAAGAAATCAAACATAAAAAGTTTTTTGAACATTGGTTGATTAGGAACATGATAGGGCTATTGACAAAATTAAGAAATCCAAAAGGGAAGCTAGAAGATGATATAATTGTAAATTTTCATTTTGGCTCTGCTGGTGATTTCTTAGTTCTAAAAATGGAATGTAGTTTAGCATGCTCTAAACAATGAGTATAATGTCTATTCTCTGTATTCTTACTCTTTGTTATTGTAAGGCTAGATAGCCTAAAAAGTCATAAATTGTGTCTTTTCTTGTTTTTGTTTAATATTTGTATAGGTCACACATCTACAACTACCACTGTGATAGATGGCAAAAATGGATCTGTGCCCAGGACATCTGGAAAAATGTTGAAAAGATCGGTGACAGAAGATATTGTCACGACTTTCAGCTCTCCAGCTGCATGGCTTCTGGTTATTGCTCTAATCATTACCTGGTCAGCTGTGGCTGTTGTTATGTTTGATCTAGTAGATTACAAAAACTTTTCCGGTAAGAGACATGGAATTTTGCTTTAAAAGACTTAGTTATGATTTTTTTATCCACCATTTTTTTGAGGGGTCCCTGTTCACTTATTATGCATTCATTAAATGGTACATATATGTATACCAGTGGTTTTTATCCTGATGTTTATAGATTCATAAGGGAACTATGCATAGATTTAAGAGTTCATGAATTGGAATAGGAAAAGAAATACACCTTTATTTTTGCTATTACCTAATTGTAATTTACCATCCTCTTCATATGGTTCTAGGGAACAAATATTTTATGATAAAGGGTTTATTGTCTTCATCAGACTGAGCTATGATAATCATTGCTATCATAACCATTTAATATACATATATTTGTATTTATACATGCATACATATGTATGTATATTACATAATATATAATAATATGATATATTATCTATTAAATGCTATGACTAATCATTTACATATGACATTTTAAGGTTTGCAAATCACTTTACATATATTACCTCACTTTTTCCTTTCAACAACATTGGGAGTTTAGTACTATTATTGTTCCCTTTTACAGATGAAGAAACTGAAGCAAACAGGTTAAGTAATTTGTCTAGGATCACATAATTAGTGTCTGAGGCTGAATTTTAACTCAGATCTTAATGAATCCAGATTCAACACTATTAACTGTATCATCTATTTATCATGAGAGATACAAAAGATTAAGAATCCCTGGAAATGTTTAGCATATTGTATTACTATAATACTGGCTTTTGAATAGCTGTTAATGTAATTAATTGTGAGAAGAAATCTGAGGACTAGGAGGCAGATGGTATCTTTGGGCAAGTTGGGGACAGAAGACATAGATTATTAGTTCACCCGTTATTAGTTTTGACATGTTGAGAACAAGATAATGAATGGCAGGACAGATAGATTAGATATGACCAAGAGGGAAATGTAATGGAATTTAGGAATGAGACTGGGGAGTAAATAGATTATATTCATATTTTGAAGAACATAGACAACTAAAAGTCTTGCTAAATTGACTACTGATTGATTAATTAATTAATCCTATTACAAATCTAAAGCAATTTGATATGAAAGGCCTGTGAAATAACTTAGTAAGGCAGGGTAGGTGAGAATTTGTGCCATGATAATATTTTTCTAAAACTTAAATTTTCTTTCCCCTTAAATTCTCAGTTGCCATCCTCCCGTATGTATTCTTATTGGAAAAATACAAAGGCTAAAACCAATAGAAAAAGAATGAGTAAGAAAACTCAGAATTTACTTACCCTTGCTTCAGCTTCAGACATTTGGCTCCCTCATGTTCATGGTGACATTTAACAGATGTGCTACTGAAATTATCAAGTGAAATAACATGAACAAACAATTTTGAAATCATGGAGTTTGAGATCTGTGTGGAACTAATAAATCAGATCAAATACTAGGTGCATTTCAGAAATTAGAAAATGACTTATTTTGTAAATGATGACAATCTGATAGTGACATGTATGACAACAGTGATTATAACAAATCTAAGGATGTTCTTTACCATGCCTTTTTATCATATTGATTATCTGTGTTTATCTAAGTGGAGGAATGATTCCTCTGGTGACTATGCTGCTTAATATAAAGAACTCTTGATTCCTTGGATCAGATTTGAGTTGCTGATGTATAACCATGGGCAAGCCCTTTAACCATATTAAGCCTTAGTTTTTTCAATTGTTAAATAGAATTAATAATGCTTGGACAGTTTCCTTAAAGATTTGTAGCTTCTCCTGTTCTACTGATGATATTTAACACATTTTTATTAAGAAATATTTATTAAGTATCTATTGTATATAGAATTTTATGTTGGCAATTTTGAGAAATAGAAATACTAGCTAAAACAAGGTCTCTTGTTCTCACAATTTAAAGTGCTCTATTTAAATAAGATGCATAAATGGAAAATAATTGAAAAACTCAATTCAATTAAGGGCTTATTTTATGTAAAATACTATGCTAAGATCTGAGAAAAGAAAAAAAATGAATGAAAATTAAAATAAAATAATTCTTCCCTTCCAGGAAGTTGAATTACAATAGCATGTACATAGAAAAGAATAGAGTGGTTTCACACAAGGTAGAACCCTGACAAAATGGTGAGACCATGAAAAGTCTTTATGAGGTTCATACAGTTGGTAAATGTTGCAACCAGGACAAGGAAGTATTATATCCAGGCTTTTTACCATTTTCTTTTTCTTATCTTATTACTCATTCCCCATTCTAAGACACAGAGGTAAGAAGATAGTGTGTTCAGTTGTGTTGCATAAACAGTTCAAGGGATATAATTTCTAGGTAATTATTTTATTATTTAGTTAATAATTAGCATTATTGAATAATTAATTTAAAAAATGGTCATTTTTAGCTGTCTCTCTTAAACCAAAGGCCCATCATGGCAACTTCTAGATTCTTTATGTCCTTAGAATGCTGGATAATCCCAAAAAAACAGTAATCAACTCTGATTGGTTAGCAATTAATGAGAAGAATGAATATTATAATGAGCGATAGACCTATTATAATGACAGTGTGGGGGATGTGACTTTGATTGTGCTTCTTTTACTCTCAGATGACCCCAGGGAATTTAGACAAAGGATCTACTCCCCACACAAAACTGACTAGAATACAATGGGCTTCTCCACTTGGATGAGTTCTGAACAAGATTGAGGAGAAAATCGAATCTCATTAACAACCTTATTCTTTGGGGGCTAATTTGACCTACTAAAGAATGAGGAAATAGGAAGGGAAAAAAACCTGGATCTCCTTAATAGTAAATGGTTGTTAATATAATAGAGAAATGATTTCTCTCACAAGAATGGGGATGGGAGGGGAGATAGAATACTTTGTACTGGAGATAAGAAGGTCAATTTGTCTGAGATTTTCAGTATATGTGTGTGTGTATGTGTGCTTGTGGGGATAGGGGGATAGAGGGGCATTAAGAGGAGCAGATAGTAATACAAAATAAGTCTGTAGATATAGGCATGAATAAGACTGGAGAGTTTAAGATACCAGACTAGGGATTTTTAAATTTATCTTAAAGTTAACACAAAGTCACTAAAATGAACAGAGGAATGCCCTGGCCTCATTTTTTCTTTAAGATTATTTTGATAGCTCTTTAGAGGATAGATTAGTAAGAAAAGAGACTAGAATCAATGAAACTAATCAGGAACTAGGATACTGGCTGTGTGAAGGCAGATTCAATAGTGTTCATTTATTTGGAGCAGGAAGGAATTTCAGATATCAGCTAGTCTATTTTGCTTTTCTTTCAGATGCCAGAACTGAGACACATAGAGAGAAAGTGATTTACTCAAGGTCATCCAGCTAAAAAGTAGCAAAGCTGAGATTTGAACATGTTTTCTGATTCCAAATCAGTGCCACACAAGACTCAATAGGACTTAGTATGGATATAGGATGGAGGCAAGGGAAGAAGTCAAATTGAATCTGAAGTTGCAAATCCAAGAGACTGGAAGGAAAAAGCAGATGTTGCTTCCTACATATTTATTGTGCATAGATTGAGTATAAAATGACTATAACATGTCCATGTAAAAATGGTTGCAGGCAGCTGGTGAGATGATGCTGGAGTTTAGGGTAGAGGTGAGAGCTGTAGATTTGCTCATTATCCACATAAAAATGGCAATCGAACCCATTAGAGTTAATATTGAGGGAGAGTGTAGAAAAAAGAGGAAAAGAGGATCCAGTATAGAGGCTTTGGGATCAAACATACTCAAGGACATTAAATATATGACAATACAAGAATATATTTATATGTGTATAATTTATAATATAACTATCATGTGGTGATATTATTAATGGTAATATATTACAACCATCATAAATAATTATATACTGTATATGAATATGTAATTGTTATTTACATATAAATACATGATCATGATAGTAATTAGCAATAATAGCACCACCTCATATTTATATTATATATTATATGTAGATATATTGTGTACTATTGTTTATGTAATGTTCCTAAGAATATTTGTTATTTGTTTAAAAGTCATAATAATAAGCTGATTGTTGAGTTGGTTTTAAGTATGAAATCAGTATTCATTTACCATGAATAATGTGTAAATAGACAATATTAAAATGTTAATGATATACTAATGCCCAAAACAAGTTTTAAAATGCCTATACAACTTGTTCATTGAAATAATAAATTGAACTTTTATGTAGAAAATAGATGGTAATTATTTTTTCTGGGAATATCTCATTCCCTTGAGTCTGTTCTTAAAGGTAAAGCATTATTTCACTTATGTTAAAGTTTGGATAAAATGTCTACCATAAAATGGATATCCTTTTTAGTCTATTAAAAAATTTCATGCTCAAAAATTAAATGTAAACAAAATACAACATGTAAATACAATTCTATTAAATATAATATATAATTCAATTGAAAATTAAATGTAAAATACTACATAAAACACACACACACATACATATATATACATATACAAACCCATAGATATGCATTATGAATGTACATATGAATGTATCTATATCTGAATCCATACCTTAGGTCTTTTTTTTCACACCATATACTAAAATGATTTTTTCCTCATTTCTCCTCACCTGCCTCTTTAGTTCTCTATCCCCTTCTTTCTGCTTGCTTAAATACAGTCCATCAAATGTTATTTTTTTCTCATAGCTTTCTCTAATGGATATCTTATTCCCAACTCAGTGTCAAGAAAAATCAGTTATCCCATTTATTCAATCTTTTGAGTTGCTTTGTTCCTATTGCTTTTATGTCATTACTATGTTCTATTTTGTATTCTAAGTAATTGTGCATATTCTTTCCACCCCTACCCTGAGTCTGTCATTTTTTAAGAACTTGGAATTCAGTATCATGTTTATGTTTGGATTTCTCTGGGCATTTAGCTCAATTTTTGCACATAGTAGGTGCTGAATAAGATTTTGCTGAATTAAAGAAATTCTGTGTATATCATTCTGTGTATATCAGGCATATTTTACACCATATCTGAGTAACTTTTAAGCAAAACATTATTCTTAGTCCCATAGGGATGAAATCCTATAAAAAGCTGAAGATGTAGTAGCATTTATAAAATATATACAGGAATAAATGTAATTAAGGCATAAATTCCTTAAGGGAGGAATTGAGAGGAGTTCAATTAGGATGGTGAAGGCTCTAGAGATCCTCCTACAAGATGAGAATTAAATAAAAAGAACTAGGGATCTATAGACAAAAGGGATAGCATGTTTAGGAGAGAAAAGATAAATCCTTCAAATATATAAAAGACTGTCATGTAGAAAATGTATTATGCTTGTTTTCCATGGCATCAGAAAGCATAACTAAGAGAAGTGGGAGTAAGGTGCCAAAAAGGAGGACAAACGTCCTACAAATAAAGTTGGACCAAAATATTTGCTTCAGTAGATAGAGAATTCCTCTTATCACTGGAGTTCTTTAAACAGACTGGATAATTATGTGTTGGAAATGGTGTAGAGAGTTCCTTTGTAGGTATGCTTTGCATCATATGGTAAAAATTTGCAGAGAGAAGTATAATATGCAGTTCAGTTTGACAAGAATGTACAGTACATATTAGGGAGAGATGGGTTATGAGACTGGAAAAATATATTGAATAACTTTCAATATTTTTATAAAAAGACTTTTTTAAACTTTACTCAAGAAAGTCATTATTTATAGTTTTATGATTCTTGCTATATGACTTTAAGTATAACATGTTCTATCACATTAATTAATAGCTGAATAAATCTAGTGTTTGTTAAACTAAATATCAAAAAGTCTCAAAATCCCAAAATATTCCCACTTTGTGTGTGTAGTTCACCTTTTCAATCATGTTTTAAGTCATATATTGAAGGCATTTTAAAAATCACCTAAAGATATAAATATAATTTTAAAATCACAAAAGTGATTCTCCTTTCATGTAATATAATTTTACTGTTTTAGACAATTTTTTTCTTTTAAAAATTAGATACAAAAAATCTTTATAGCCTTGAAGTCTTATTTGCTTATATATTACTCTATAGAACATTTTTTGAATCAGTTGTGAACCTTTAGAAAACAGTTCAGCAACTGGGACTTACTACTGTATTTTAATTCAGCAGATATTATCACATCTCAAAGATTTGAATCAGAAAAAGGGAAATTATATATAGATTCTGTTCACAAAATGATCATGTAAAAATTAAATTTTCAGAAGTAAAATTCAAATAGTTGCAAAAAATCTAATATAGAGTATTTGGAAAAAATTATATGCCTCAAATTAAAAATAAAGACCATAATTAGCAAATTAAAAGTTATAAGATAATTAAAAGAAATAAGATAACAATGAATTGGTAAAATTTGATCTAATTAAAAATTAAATTCTCAGTTCCTTTTAATAATAAAATCATATATCTTGGGATTAATGTAGCAAATTTCTTTTTATGTGTAAAATGTATTATTTCTATTCATTTTTAGGTGAGCTGGATACATTTAACCCAATTCAGTTCCTAATTTTGCATTTCAATTTAGAGAGTTCTCACTTGCCTTTTCTAATGTTGATCATAAGAAATAGTTTCTTCATTTCAATTTGCTATAATTTGTGGGATTATAAATAATAGCTTTCTGTTAATATTTATATGTATTTGCCATTTGGTAACTTTGGTCCTATAGTCATATTACAGATGAAGAGTTTTATTTATTACCTACTAAACTTGGAATTCCTTCTAATTTAACTAAATAAGCATTTTAATGTTTACTACATTAGGGCCAGAAATATTTGGTTTGTTAATTTGCTAAACAAATATTATCAACAAATCCAAAAATATATATACTGAGGAAAGCTAAGAAAACTCTAGAGTTAGCTCAGCTCTCCTGAGAGCTTGTGTATTTCCTGGTGCTAAGGAAAGTCTATTCTTCTAGAATACTAAAGAATATTTTAGTGACCTGATTCAAAATTTCTATAAAGAATCACTGAATTGAATGGAGGCAAAGCTAATCCAATCATTCTGGCTACCTTTATGGTCAATAACAATCGCAAACACTGAAGCAATTATTTGACTATGTGCACTGATTATTAAGAAAGCCAGTGTGATCTGATTATCCAAATAGGCTTCTATTCATTTTGCCCATATAGACACATGCTTCCTTTACATGCCTTCATTATTAAAGTAGAAATAGAATTTGAGTCCAAAAAATAGATATAGCAGAACATAACACTTTCATTTGAAAGTCTTATAACCAATGAAAAAAATGTTTTTAAAAATACTTCCATAATTAACTGTCATTTATCTATTGCTCTTGAAAATTATTGTACTGATTTCATTTTTTCCCCTGGCACTTGTCCCAATTAAGCAGGTGTGCTATGTGTCAGGGTGTCAAATTAGGAGAAAAAACCTTTATGGAAATCCTTAATTGACAGATGAACTTTTACCTTTAATATAAAAAGTAAATAAATAAATATGTATCTACATATATTCAAGATACATATGTATTTTTCTAATGGATATACAGTGAATGTTTTAAATATCTAATCAAATTAAGCTTAATTTGATTAGATATTTAAATATATGACAAATTAAATGTAAATGCACTAATTCAGTATAATCTCCCCAAAGTCTAAGGGTAGTTTTCTTTTGGTTTTTCTATCCTATGTGCCTTGCATAGCAACTTTTACATAGAAAGTAGATAACAAAATATTTACCTTAGTAAATAGCTGCTTGTTTATTGGAGACACTAATATGGGCATATGTAGAAAACACTTCGGGTGTTTGGTCCTTTCTCTCCTAAGAACTTTTCTCCTTTTTAAATAATTGCAGAGGGCAACTCAATCTTCAGTGATCCTGATTTTTTTTTTTTTTTTGAGATGTTAATGTCTATTTGATATCTAAGTGACATTTGACACAGCACAATTATCACTCTGTATATGTGTTCTATCTTTTAAAGTGGATCATAAACCTTTTCAAAGCACTAATATTTTTCACATGTGTATATCACAGTCCCTGTCATCTCTTAAGAATATGTTTATAATGGAGGAGTGAATGAAGGTAGTTAGAATTCAAGATATTTACCGATATTATGATGTAGCAGGATGAATCTCATAACTTTAAAATCAGAATTGAAGTTTTTTTTTTTTTTTTACTAGGTTCTCCTTACAGGTACTTAATTATAAATGCTAATGTTGACTATAATTTATAGATGCTGCATATTTTAAAATTTGATATCTTTTGTTCTAGGTTTTATAGGATATACCTGTATGTATTTATATAAAAGGATATGAGACAATCCAAACTATTTCTCATGCATCTTGTCATTATACATAAATGAAATATATCTCATAAACAAATTAACCCTTTTGTGAAGTAATTATCATTTGTGCATGCTATAATTATTGTTACCTTATGAAATTGCTACATAAAAGCCCTTCTCATCAAAAGTAAGATAATACATTCCTTAACAAAACTTTTGAAATTAACTTAAAACATGATTATTCTAAAATTTGACAGGCTAAGTGAGATTGATGACTCAATTGTGTACTATGACTTGAGTTCACACAATTATAGATGTAGAGTCAAAATACCTTTGAAACCACTGAGTCCAATTCTCTCATTTTACGGATAAGAAAACTGTATAATGCTAGAAGTTAAGGGATTCTAAACCTGATTTTTTTGTCCATAACATCATATAGCTGCTTCTTTTTAAATCTTGAATGAAATAGTTCATATTTTGATTTAATCTTCACAATATCAACTATTTTTAGCAATTCAGTGAGATGAATAGATTTTATCATCTGTGATTTTTAAATGTTGTGTGAAACTGTGGGACTATGCCCACATATTTACCAACTACATAATGAAAATCCTTTGTCAAAAAACCTTAGTAAAGAAGATAGTTTAATTATTCTGTAGAACCAAAACCTTATTGACTAGTAAAGAAGATAGTCTACTTATTCTGTAGAACTCTTTCAGTTGAATAAAGGAATGAATAAAATAAATTGTTAACATGTAGTGTGTGCCCGGAATTCCCAGTATTTGAAATACAAATACAAAAGTGAAAGTCTCCCTGACCTCATGGAGCTAATTTTTGAAAAGGATGAAATTATATTTATGGGAAGTGGTAGCCATGGAAAACTATTTGATATAGCAAACTCTATATGTTGCCATTATATAACTGAGAATAATTTATAAATATGAGTTGTAATGTTGATAGTGCGCCACTTATTTTTTAGTTTAGTATGAACAGAATGACCATCATAAAGCTTAGATTTAGAAACACAACATAGAATTTTCCTGCAAAGATATTTACAAACTGCAAGGCCTTGGGGAACCCCAGTGCAGAACAGGGCTAATGGTCAGTTGCCCCATCACCTTCTCAGCCCCACTGCAGCACTAAGCCCACCAAGAGCCCTATAATAGCAGCAGGAGAGCAGCCAGGTCCCCAAAAGCACTTGTACAACATTAGATAAAGAGCCAGGACCTGATGTCCCTGGCACAAGAAGCTTAGAACAGTGGCCCCCACCCCACCCCAGGAAAAGAGCTCAACTTTAAAAGAAACAAAATAGACTGGGAAAATGAGCAAAAAACACCAACTAACCAATCATAGAAAGTTATTATAATGACAGGGAAGATCAAAACACAAACTCAGAAAACAAAAATGTCAAAATGACTCCATTCAAAGCTTAAAGATGAGTTTAAAAATGAAATAAGAGAGATAGAAGAAAAAAGCTGGGGAAAAGAAATGAGCAATGCAAGAGAATCATGAAAAAAAAAACCCTAAACATTTAGATATGGGAAGCATGGAAATTGGTAAAAGATGTATAAAAATTAATGAAAATAACTTCTTAAAAAGTAGAATTGGCCAAATGGAAAAGAAGGTTAAAAAAACTAACTGTAGAAAATAACTTCTTAAAAATTAGAATTGTACAAGTAGAAGTTAATGACTGCATGAGACATCAAGAATCAAACAAACAAAATCAGAAGAACTAAACAATAGAAAAAAGTGTAAAACATCTCATTGGGAAAACAGCTGACCCAGAAAATAGATTTGGAAGAAATTATTTAAGAATTATTCAACTACCTGAAAGATTTGATTTAAAAATGACCTAGATATACTACTGCAAAAAATTGTCATAGAAAACTGCCCTGATATCCTAGGACCAGAGGGTAAAATAGACATTGAAAGAATCTACCTATTACCTGCTGAGAGAGATCTCTAAATAAAAATTCCCAAGAACATTATAGCCAAATTTCAGAACTCTCATGTTAAGGAGAAAATATTGTAAACAGCTAGAAAGAAATAATATTAGTAGCTTCTACACCAGAAGGCATGGAATAATTATAGAAGATAAATGAGCTAGGATTACAAGCAAGAATCATCTATCATATCCTGCCATTCAGGGGAGGTGTGGGGAGTAGGGGGGAAAAATTTTTAACAGAAAGCTTTGTAAGGGTTAATGTTTAGGAATTACCCATACATATGTTTTGCAAATAAAAAGTATTAATAAATAAAAAAATGCTTATACAAAAAAAATAAAGTAAGAGGTTAATATTGACAAAAAAAAAAAGAATCATCTATCTAGTGAAACAGCATAATCCTTCAGGATGATGATGGTGATAGTCATCCAATAAAATAGAGGACTTTCAGGCATTCCTGATGAAATGGTCAGAGTTGAATTAAAAAAAATGATTTTCAAAGACAAAACCCAATAAAAGCATAAAAAGGTAAAAAGGAAATAAAAAATATAAGGGATTAAAACTAAACTGTTTGCATCCTGCATGGGAAGATGATACTGTAATTCTTAAGAACTGTATAACTATTAGGGCAATTAAAAGGATTATACATAAACAAAGAGTATGAGTATAAGGTGACTTTGATGGAATGACATAAAAAGAATAAAAAGAGAAAAGAAGGAGCATTACACTGGAAGTAGAGGGACAGGAAGAATATGATCAATTATTTCACATAAAGAGATGTGGAAGACTATTAGTGTGGAGGAGAAAATAAAGTGGGGGAAAGTGGTAAGCATTTCTTGAAATTTATTCTCATGTAAATTGGCTCAAAGATCAGTTGGGTATACCCTATAGAGAAAATAGGAGGGGGGTTTAAGAAAAGGAGGGAACACAGATAGAAGATAGATTGGGAGAGACAGCAGTCAGAAGAAAAGATATTTGCATATTGAGGAAGTTCCTTCAAACCTTGTCCTCTCTGGGAAGTAGATGGTGTGGCACTTAAGCATTATCACATTGCTCAAACCATTTTGGGGGACTTTGCAAATTATAGAAATCCATTTTTATAGCAATCAGAGGTAAAATATGAGCCACCTGAATTTGATTATGATGGTTCCAAAGGTACCAGGGATAATTCATCCCTTTTAGTGTTGGCCCTTTTTGCTATTTTTGCTGCATTAATGTTTGAAACATAAACAAATTTACTATAAACCCTAATGGATTTCATTCTCATGAAAAATGCAAATCTATTGCATTTTTAGCAAAAATCTAATCTTCATAGTTTTTGTTTTTAAACAAAATAATTTATATGCATATGTTTACTAAAAATTTTTTTTTCACAATGACAACGTAAGATGTTGTTGGCAAATATTATCATCATCCACATTTTATAGATGAGCAATCTCATATTCAGTAATATTAGGTGACCTGTCCAGAGTCATACAATTCTTAAATGTTGCAGGGAGGATTGTAAGCCATGTTATTTTTAGGCTGCCACCTTTTAATTTTTGTTATCTAATTACTCATTATCCAAAATTTTAAAAATGTTTGTCTCCAAAAGGTCTACAAAATCACTGCATTTTTTTTTATTCAGAGACAGCGAATGAATTTAAAGAGCCCTAAAAGTTGTGATTAGGATCAATTTTGTCAAGACTTTACTTAGGAATATAAATGCCTTGCTTTTGACATGGTATTGGCCCTAGTTACTTGGAAATATTCCAAACTCAAGCATCTGCAAGGCAAGTTTGCAAAGGAAAAAATGGTTGATTAGGGTCAGATTGAGAAAAACAGGTGAAGTGTGCTGCTATTTGCATTTAGCAAAAATGCTGGTAATGCTTCTCAAAGTATCAAAAAGCAGCCTTTGAACAGGGGTATGGGCACAACAACTTGGAAGTACTATAAAGGGACTACTACTAAATAGGAAAAAATGCCTCAATTAAAATGAATTGGGTTAAGTTTTGAATTTCAGAATTTTCTTTAAATCTTTTATTTCTAAGCCATTTAAATAACTGCAAGAAGTGATGACTTCAAGAAAATGACACTGTGGAAACAAAAGGTCAAGGGCCCATAACACTGAACCAACTTTGAAAAAAAATAGAACCATTCAGATGCAAACTAGAAAAGTGCCAGTTACTTCTTTTCAAAGACAATCATGTCATGAAATGCTTATAAATTGGGTAGGTAGATTTTAATAAATTTAAAAGCTGTAAAACACCCAACATCTGTTAGCACTGAATATATTCAAAAGAGTTCAGATATGTTTTAGACCTTGATGAATTGCATGAGTTTTCAAAGCCACCCCTTGCTTTCTGTATTCTTCATCTTGAAGAAGAAAGGGAAGTGGGTGGAAAATTTGTTCCATTATCCTATTATGAGATACTGATATTTGGCACTTGCATATGGTGAATAATTGCACATGATGGTGGTTTGAGAAACTCTAGATCAGTCTAAGAAAAAGCCACCACCCTTCCTTTTTTATGAAGTTCTGTTGCCATAATGGATTGTGTATATAGTACATTTGTGTATGCAAGATTGTAGAGATGAAAAGGTTTATATGTTCAGAACTTCTTTCATTTGTCCTGAAATTTTTTGAATTGAAATCATTAGAGTTATGAAATGGGGACAAAGACTGAGGGAATGAGAGTATTAGAAGACCTGATTATTTTTCTTAATATATGCTGATCTATTGTATTAGATTTTATCTTGGTCCATAATAGGAACCCATAGCAACTCATAGGAAATAATGACCACAATGTAAATATTCTAATTGCTTACTGCATGTAGATCACTTAGTTGGCCAATAAAGAGATTTACAAAATGTTAGTAATGTTGGAATTGGAAGGAACTTCAGAAGTTACCTATTGTAACACTAATACAATATAATACTATAGTATACTATAACAATATTATTTTATAGATAAAGTGAAATTAAGAGGAAAAGGAATTAACTTAAGTGTTTCAGTTGTATTCAATTCTTTGTAAACTCTTTGAGGTTTTCTTGGCAAAGATAATGGAGTAATTTGCCATTTATTTCTCCAGCTCATTTTACAAATGAGAAAATCAAGACAAACAGGACTAAGTGAAGATACTTGAATATAGGAGGGAATTTAAGTAATTTATTTTGAGGTTAGGAGAAACAACCAAAAAAAAAAAAAAAAGGATTACACAATGCCAATGTTTTGAAAATTGTAGGTATATGGTAGTGCCACTGTCAGAAATGGTAAGGGGCAGGGGACACAGATACTTAGTTCTACTTTAGAGAGCTTTTGATGATGTTGAGGACCCTGAAGAGAGGCAAAGACTTGAGAAATAAGGTGGTAATTGAGCACATAAAAATAAGCGAGATTACCAAAGGAGTATAGAAGAGTAAGAATCCAATAAGGGAAATAGGGTAAGATAGGCAATTATAAGTACAACATGATATATATTAATTAATTAATCTGAGACACACAAAGTATTTTGCACAGGTGATACATGGCCCTTTTAAGTTCTTTAAAAATTTTTATATGTGTGTTTGGGAGTATGGGAGTGTGGTGTCAAAAGCAGACTGGTGGATTTTGTTTTGTTTGTTTCAATTTTTGTATCCCCAAGGCTCAGCAGAATATCTGGCATATAACACACTGTTAATAAATGTTAATTGACTGAACATCAAAAACTTAAAGATATAATATCATTCAATTCAATTCAATTTAACAAATGTTTATGAAGTGTCTACTATGTGCAAGGAACTGAGCCAAATGTTGGAATGTTAACATGCTGAAAATGCATGTGGTTTCAGATCTATCTTGATTAAAATTAAATTAAATAAGCTTCCCTATCTCCTATGCATTCGGGAGGTGATTAACTCCTAAGAGGGATACCAGAATATCAAGCCTGAACTATTTCATAGATATTTGCAGTATGTAAACTATGTTCCTGGATATAAGGAACACATTAACTGCCTGGAAGCAATAGTGACTTTCTTCATACACACAAACACACAGTATCCCTTTCTCTCTCTTCTTCTCTTTTTCTCTCCTCCAACGTTTTTCTTGCTCCTACCTAGAAGTTTTTCTTCCTTTCATCATTGACTAAAGTACATCTGAGGCTCAGTTTGGAATTTCTAAAGTTCTAAGGAATGCCACTTACCCTAAAGGCAGAATTATTGCATTTCAATGTTGTATAATTGTGGCAAAATTTTTTCTTCAACTATAGCAAAGTTAATGGAAAATAAAGTTGCCATCAAAGTTAATTTGGGAATATAATAATTGCATAACATTTAAGGAGGATAAGACTTTTTTGGTTCAGAGCATTTCTTCTTTTAAGAATCAGATTTTGAATATACTATTTTAAAATAGTAATACTTCATGTGTTTATGGTATGTCTTGCATTACTACATGGCAGCAATGAAAATTTCCTTGTTCCATCTAGAAATTGACTAAATTTTAAAAATCCAATGAATTTAAATTAAAAAGCAATTCTGCCAACTTAGGTACAAATGTTTTATTACAGAAAACTAGGTAGCTACCAATGATTCTAAAAGTCATCTCTGATGTAAACAAAGCAGTATTATAGAAGGATTACCTCAAGATCATTTTTAGAACAAGGAGAGAAACTGGATATTTAGGAAAATTCAAATATGAGGACTCTTGATCTCAAATAGTGGTCATTATAAATGAAGAGGAGGGATAACTCAGAGAAACTTCTCAGAGAATTCTAAAATCCTACAATTTGGTCACATTTTGGATATTATTAGTAAAGATATCAGAATAATCAAATATATTTTGAGACTTCAAAGGGAATCAATGCTCACATTGCTATGGATACTATGACAGCTAATTAGCATATCAGTTCAGGTGCTGGATTTTGGAGTTTAGAGTTGAGTTAGAATTTTGATTTATTACTTGCTAGCTATACTGCTAGGAGCCAAGATGGTGGAGTAGACAGTAAATTGCCATAACTCTCCCTTATTCATCTCAAAATAGATATAAAAAACACATCAAAACAAATCTTGGGCCAGTAGAACCAGTGAAATGATGGGGTAGGAGTCCAGGGCAGGAGTCCAGCAATCAAGCATCAATCCCTATTTTAGCAAACCAGTGGCAGATCTTAAGCCCTAGTGCAGTGGAGCAGGCAGACACAACCAGGACCTCTTTGTGTGTCTTGGCATAGGCAGGGGAATGTATAGATTCAACCTCTGAGAACTACCATGTGCTTCAGTCTATCCTGGGCAAACAAGTAAGCTCCAAAATCTATAAGTATCTAAGCAAACAAGCATCCTTTAAGGTAGACTTCTGTCATATGCATCAGCATAGCCCTGGGCAAACAGGCAGCCACTAGTGGCCAGACAAACACATGTTTCAGTGTATACCCAAGGAAATGAAGAACACTCCACTGGTCTTAGCACATGTCATTCATCAGCACTAGGACCCTGAGTTAGCATAAGGTAAGCCATGGACCTCTATTGCTTCTAATAGCACCAGTCAAACCTCATCCCATCTCCTCAGAGCAGCACCAGACCTAAGTGTCTTCTGTGGACTTCAGCGCAATAAGATTGCAGCACCAGGTAAACAGCCAGGTCCTACAAACCTTTCACCCTGAGAGTGGAGATCAAATTTAGAAGAAAGGAAAAAAGCCAAAAAGAGCAAAGAAAAACAACACAAAAGAATCTGACCATAGAAAGTTATGGTGACAGTGAAAATCAAGACACAAACTCAGAAGAGTACAATTGTAACAAAACAATTGTGGGCAAAACCTCAAAAAAAAAAATGAGAAATGGTTTCATACCAGAAAAAACTCATGTGAGAACTCAAAAAAAAGTTTTTAAAAACATATAAGAGAGGTAGAAGAAAAACTGGATAAAGAAATGAATTATTTTAAAATTATTTTAAAAGAATCGTCAGCTTAGAGAAGAAAATGACTGCTTAAAAAGTAGACTCAGCCAAATGTAAAAGGAGATACAAAAATCTATCAAAGAAAACAAATCCTTAAAAAGTGCAATTGGCCAAATTAAAAAAAATTGAAAAGCTTATCAAAGAAAACAATTCCTTAAAAATTAGAATTGGACAAGTGGAAGCTAATGACTCCATGAGACATCAAGAAACAATTAAACAAATTCAAAAGAAGGGAAGGGGAGCAGAAACTGTAAAATACTTTATGGAAAAAAAAAACAAACAAACAACTGATCTGGAAAATAAATCCAGGAAAGACAATGTCACAATCATTAGACCACTGGAAAGCCATAACCAAAAGAAGGACCTGGACAGTATCTTTCAAGAACTTATCAAGGAAAACTGCCCTGATATCCTGGAACCAAAGAGCAAAACAGGTATAGAAAGAATGCATTAATCACCTAAATAGAAATTGCAAGGAACATTATATCCAAATTTCAGAACTATCAGATCAAGGGAAAAGTACTACAAGTGGCCAGAAATGAACAATTCAGATATTGGGCAGCCACATTCAAGATTACAAAGGATTTAGCAGTTGCAGCATTAAAACATCAGAAATCATGGAATATGATGGTATTCTGGAAGGTGAAGGAACTAGGACTACAACCAAGAATTATTTTCCCAGCTAAATTAAGCCTAATACTTCAAGGGAAAAATAGTCATTCAAATAAAATAGAAGGACTTCAAGCTTTCATACAGTAAATGTCTCTGAGAAAGGCCTCGCTTCTTAAATATATAATGTGCTTAAGCAGATTTGTAAGAATGCAAACCATTTGCCTATTGATAAATGATCAACACATATGCACAGGTGATTTTCAAATGAAAAATCAAACTTCTTTATAGATATCTGGAGAAGTGCTTTAAATCACTTTTGATTAGAATAATAAACATTAAAACAACTTTGAGGTACCACTTCACAGTTATCAAGTGAGAATTCAGAGAGGAAGTAGATAGGGGAGGACTGATTATTCTGAAAAATTACTCTCATTAGGAATAATAATGTTAATAATAATAATAATAATGTTCATATATTCACACACATACAAATGTATGTGTATGTGTAATATCAAGAAGGATATAGCATCTTCCAAAATTACAAATAAAGGAGAGAGAATAAGAATATAGCACCCTCCAGAATCTATAAAGAAAAAGAGGGAAGACACAGAAAAAGGAAGGAAAAGATAGGAAAGCATGAGAGAGGGATCCTTGGTAGGATGGGGGCAGGGGAGATTAAGTAATAGCAAAGCAAGCTGCAAGGTAGAAGTAGAAGAATTAACATGGATAGGGAATGAGATATTCACAAATACAATAATGATCAGGAATAGAATTTTTTTAAAAGTAGGAGCAAACTATTTTCTCAAAGTCAAAATTAGAAAAGATTCCATCAAAACAGAGAAATCTTCATTATGTCTAAAACAATATTAATATAGCTTACTCCATTATGTGTCAGCTATATTAATATTGTTTTAGACTATTTAAAACAGCTAAATATTAGAAGGTTGGAGTATTGCTTTGGTGTATGAAATGAGTAGTTGGTAAATTTATACAAATATGGAAACACTTAGACCTAAGAAGGATGATGTGAAACAGAGGACAATTAAGCCTAGTACAACATTACATAGCTGTATATGAATGTATATTTATAAATATGTGTATGATTCTAGATATCCATGAATATGTATATGCATGTATATGTTTGTGTGTATATAGTGTGTAAATGCATACATATATGTAAGTGTTGTGTATATATGTATGTATGTATGTATCTAAATAGCTAGATAAATGATAGCTAGATAAATAGATGATAGATAGATAGACAGACACGTAAATATATCCATGCTTAATTATAGTTGCTTGGGGGAAGTAAAGGAGAGGAAAAGAAAAAAAAAAGAATAAAGTAAAAATGCACAGCAGAGAACAAAAGAAAACCTACAAGGAAGCAAAGATGGATAATTCTGAATACAATATGTTTTATTATTCTATACTCTTTCTTGAAATATTGTTACATATTATTGTTACATATATTGAATCCTCTTATGTTGTTAGGCAGATGACAATTTTTTCCTTTTTTATTTTTTCTATTTTTGTATTTTAGTTTTAAATAAATAGAAACAATTCAAAATCCCAAATCCAAAAGAGATCATTAAAAAGGGAAAATAACCTGCATGAGGGAAAATATTCAGAGCATCTCTTTTTGTGGTGGCAGCTATTGGAAATTGATGGAATGCCCATCAATTGGGGAATGGTTGAAAAAGCTACATTATATGTGTATATGGACGATGAGTACTTCTGGGGTGAGGACTTCTGAGCCTTTTACAGAACCTCTTGTCACCTTTGGTGTCCATCTGATCCATCTAACTTTCACCTATGGCTTTAAGAGAATACTATTGTGCAGTAAGAAATGATGAACAAGCAGATTTCAGAAAAATCTGGAAAGACTTGTACCAACTGATGCAAAGTTAAATGAGCAGAGCAAGGAAAACATTGTACATAGCATCAGCAATATTGTATGTATAGGTGATTCAATTCTTCTAAGCAACACAATGACCTAAGACAAATACAAAGGATTCATGAAGGAAAATGCTATCCATATCCAGATAATGAACCAATAGACTCTAAATGCGATAGAAACATTTTTCCAATTATCTTATTTTATTTTTTTGTTTGATCTGTTTTTTTTTCCTATAATAGCACATGTATAACCCATGTTAAAGCTATTTTTGGAAGAGGAGGAGGAAAGGGAGGAAGAAAAATTTATAACTCAAAATCTCATAAAATTAATTCTAAAAATTGTCCTACCATATAACTGAGTTAAAAAATGTAAATATTATTAATATATAAATGTTTGCTAACTACAGCAAGGTAGTTAATGCATCTCAGCTTCATTTTCTTCATCTATAAATTGAATCACTATCAAATTGTTCAACATCAGAAATGGATGTGATTTTTATCAGTAGAAATTATATCAAAGCATTATCAATACTTTGGACTGTATGTATCTCCAAGGACTATGGAACTTTGACATCTGATTCACAATTGAAACCTTCCATTTGTGTTGTCTTTTCCTTTAAAGTGCTTAAAGAGCTGCTTGAAAGCAAAGACTGTCTTTTTTTTTTTCAATTTGTAATCTCTAGAACTTAATAAATGCTTTATTTATTCACATATTTGTTCAAACTGAGGTTAATAATAGCAGCTACCTCACATGGTTGTTGTAAATATTAAACAAGATAAATATATGTAAATCATTTACACAAATTTTGAAATCATATATAACTATTATTACCATCACTACTACCACCATCATTATCATGAGAGTGAGAATGTGCTTTCTAGGCATAAGAGATGGCCTCTTCAAAGGCACAGAATCAAGTGATGAATTAAGATGGAAAAATGGGTTAATATTAAGTGTTTGCTCTTGAATTTTTTTTTCAGTCATGTCTAACTCTTTGTGGCCCCCACTAGGGGGTTTTCTTGGCAAAGATACTGGAGTGGTTTGCCATTTCCTGCTGCAGGTAATTTCACAGTTGAAGAATCGAAACAAACAGGGTTAAGTGACTTGCCCAAAATTACACAGTTAAGAAGTGCCTAAGTCAATATTTGAACTCAAAAATATGAGCCTCCCTGACTCCAGGGCTAACATACTATCCAGTGAATCACCTAGTTTCCCTTGAATATTAAACAAATAAATTTATAATTTATATAAATGTCCATGAGGATGTAAAATGTTATTTGTCTGTCTATTTTATTTTATAAGACAGACAGAATCAGACATGTTTATAAAGAAAAACACTCCAGTGCATGACGAATTGGAGTTTATCAGAGGTTTGGTGTCTACAAGAGTATATAAAGTATATAAAGAATTAATAAATAATATGAGCCTGAAAGAGCTAATAATAGAGAGGAAAGATAGGAAAGAAGAAATACACATGATATTATGCAGGGTCAACTGAACTGAAAGAGTATAATAAAGGAGAATCTTAAGAAAGAGAGAAATTCAATGAAAGAGAAGCAAGAATTAAAGATTTGAGCCTGGTTAAGAAGGAAAGAGATGGAATTGACATAGAGAAGTGGTGAAGCAATACCAGTTAAACAAAGATGATATCTGCATGACAGTTTTCAAAACATTAGATCAGTACAAATCCTATTTGGCTTGAAAATTTGCATCTGTCCCTCCTACTTATACTTCTGTCAGAGTCCCAATTCCCCATACTTACCTATTGTTTCCCATCTCACTAGACTAAGATATGACACACATCTGCCAAAGTCAGATTAATCCAAAGTTCCTTTGCAAACAAATATTCCCATGAAATCAGAGTAAAAGGGATTAAAACAGAGGCAGGTAAAAATCAAGTTTATTGCCTTTATGTCTCCCTCATGTTTTAGTCCCTGGGATTGTGGGTCATTATTTCCATTTTTATGACTAAAATTTGGGTATTTTAATGTGTAAGGGATAATTCTTCTTGCTTATGTTATGGAAATATTTTGTGTGGCCATATTCATTCACTTAGCATACATTTAGTTAATATACTCTGTATATAGCAATATGCTAGGTACTATGAGCGATTAAAAGAGGAATGTCATTTTTTTCTTTTGTTTATCAAGTATTTAATGAAAATTTATTCTATACAAAGCAGTATTCTAAACATTAATTCAAATCAATATAGCAGAACAAAAATATTAAATACATACTATATACAAAGATACTGGTCTAGGAACTTAGAATATAAAGATTGTACATCCTCTCACTATCTTAAAATCTATTGATGCAAGTCAGCATCTACTCTGTAATTTACAGTTTTATGATTTTTTAGAGTCCTGGGAATTTAAATGATCTACTCAGGCTCACACAGTAAAATGTACAGAAATGGAACTGGAAACTAGGCCTTTCTGAATACAAGATTGCCAGGTTTCTGAATACAAGATTCTGAATATAAGGCACTGGTGAGGGTGGAACAGAGAGATAGTTTGGATAGGATATTTTGAGAGAGAAACAGTCTAAGTAAGGACAAATAAAAAAGAAATTAAAGTTTTTTCCTAGTGACAATGAGTTGACCAACTGATTAGACTAGAAGGAATGTGCTGGAGAAATTTAGCCTTGAAGTTTGAAAGGTATATTGCAACATGATATACTGACATGAACTTGAATGATAGGACAAACATAGATTGAGGCTATGTGGAGTATAAGCTTGCACTAGGTTAAATTTGAACTTTTTATTGGGTGTAACCTTTTAATAATAATATCTAACATTTTATAACAATTTACACATTTATTTATTGTTTTATTCTTAATATTCTAATTTAATTATTTTCAAATTACATGTAATTTAAAAAAATAACCATTTAAAAAAATTAAGTTCCAAATTCTCTCCTTTCTTCTCTCCCTCTTTGGGAAGGCAAGGAATTTGATACTGATTATATATGTGAAGTAATGAAAAACATATTTCCATATTAGCCATGTTGTAAAAGAAAATGCAGACAAAAAATAAAGCAAGGAAAACAATGTTTTTTTAAAAAGTATGCTTCATCGTGCACTCAGAATTCATCAGTTCTCTTCCTAACAGTAGACAGCACTTTTTATCATGAGTCCTTTGGAATTGTTTTGGATCATTATCTTAATTTTAATTAATCATTATCTCAAGTAGCTGTCTGTCACAGTTGATCATTCTTACAATATTGCTGTTACTGTATACAGTGTTTTGTGGGCTCTGCTCACTTCATGTTAAATGAGGTCATATAAGTCTTCCCTGTTTTTTCTGAAACTATTGTGCTTATTATTTCTTATTACACAGTAGCATTCAATCACAGCTTTATACTATAATTTATTCAGTCATTCCCAAGTCAATGGTTAGCACATTAATATTGCACAATATTGTGTACTTTTGGGCATGTTTTCAAATTGTTCTTCAGAAAGGTTGGGATAGTGCTCAACTTCACCATTAGAGTGTTAGTGTCCTAATTTCTTACATTCCCTTCTGTATTTGTTCTTTTTTCCTTATCATATCAGCCAATCTGAAAGTATAGGATGGTACCACAGTTATTTTAATTTGTATTTTTCTAAATCCATTCAAGTTCATGTATTTTTCTAAATATCATTCTAAATGATAGCAATTCAGAACATTCTAGATTTGCTTTTTCTTCTGAAAACTGCCTGTTTGTATCTTGTGATCATTTATCATCTGGGAAATGGCTCTTATTTCTTTAAATTTGACTCAATTCTCTATGTTTTTGAGAAATGGGGTTTTCATCAGAGAAACTTCTTGAAATATTCTCCCCAGTTTCCTGTTTTAATTCTAATTTTGGCTGTGTTAGTTCACATGGTCCTTTCTATCTCTTGTTTGGTACTAAACTCTTTGCTTAAACACGGATCTGACAGGTGCATTTTTCCAGGCTCCCTTAATTTAATTATAGTATCAACCTTTATGCCTAAATCACTCGTCCATTTTGGCCTTATCTTGGGATATTGTGTAAAATGTTACTTTATGCTTAATTTATAGCTAACTGCCTTCTAGTTTTCCCATCAGTTTTTGTCAGATGTTGAACTCCTATCCCATAAGCTTGGATCTTTGGATTTATCAAATACTAGATACTATGGCAATTTAAATGTATGGATATATTTACTATGTATTGTGTAACTAATTTCTTCCACTGGTCCACCACTTCATTTCTTAGTCAGTACCAGATAATTCTGATTATTATCACTTTGCATTATACTTTGCAATCTGGAAGCACTAGGCTGTTCTCCTTTACATCTCCTTCACTGATTTATTGGGTATCCAGATCTTTTCTTCTTCTAGATGAATTCCCCCCTCCCAATTTTATGAAATAATTCTTTGGTAGTTTGATTGGTATGGTACTGAAAAATAAATTAACTCAGGTAGGATCATTGACCTAGTGAAGACAAATTAATATTTCTCCATTTGCTTAGATCTGCCTTTATTTCTATGTTTTCTATGAAAAGGTTGAGTCCAATGTATTTTATACTGTCCACATTTATTTTAAATGTAATTTCTCTTTCTATCTATTGTTTAAGTGTTTTGTTAGTAGTATTTCATATAGTATTTCAGGTCAGTCTTACAAAAACCTTGTGAATGGATGCTATGGAGTAGACATTATTATTCAGGATTTTAAATGAGGTTACTGAGGATCAAAGAAGAAATTTACCCATGGCCATTCAGCTAATAACTAACAGAGGCAATAGTTGTACTTGTATCTTCCTGACTCCAGATAAAGCACTCTATGCCTCTTAAAAATTCTGAGGTAGATTTATAAAAAGTGATCTTTTGAGATTATTTATCCAACTTCTTTAACATATGAAAGATTATCCTTGAAACCCTATCATAGAGATAAGAACATACTCTATTTTTAAGGACCTCCTGACCAGATGCCACAAATTTCCTGGTAGTTCATTTTTCTTTCTTTTTTTTTTCTTTTTTTTTATTAAAGCTTTTTATTTGTATAACATATGTATGGGTAGTTCCCCAGCATTGATCTTTACAAAGCTCTCCATTACAACTTTTACCCCCAGTCCCCTCCCCTCCACTAGATGGCAGGAAGTCCACTACATGTTAATAATGTAATAATAGTTGACAAGTTGTGTAAGAAAAATCCTATCTACAAGAAAAAAAAAAAAGAAAACCAGAGAAAGGCAACACAATACAAGCAAACATCAATAGAGATCATGAAAATGTTACATTGTGGTCCATATTTCATATCCCTCTCTCTGGGTGTATATGGTTTCCTTCAGTGAACAGTTGGAACTGGTTTGAGACATTTCTTTGTTGTAGAGAGCCATGGACCTCAGAATTGATCGTCATATAGTATTGTTGTTGCCGTGTATAATGATCTCCTGGTTCTGCTTGTTTCACTCAGCATCAGTTCATGCAAGTCTCTCCAGGCCTCTCTGAAATCGTCCTGCTGGTCGTTTCTTACAGAACAATAATATTCCATAACATTCATATGCCATAATTTATTCAGCCACTCTCCAATTGATGGGTATCCATTCACTTTCCAGTTTCTAGCCACTTGGTAGTTCATTTTTCAAGAAACCATTCCTTAAATTTCAAATCCAGTTCAAGATGCTTTATTTTAATTCACCTCCTTTTGGCAATATTTATTAATAATAAATGACTTTTATAGTGCTTACTATATGACAAACATTTGATTACTTGATTTTAAACATTCATTTTTGTTATTTCATTTAATTTGTATAGAATGAGTTTATTTTTACATACACAATTCAAGACTACTAAAAAGATTAATTTATGTATTGTATAGAATGATGGGAAGTTAAGAGGCAAGAACAAGGTAAATTGAATAGAAGGAAATGAGACTTCAAGTGTTTTTGTCAATCACATGATATTATTACTACTTATATCAGTAATTAAATTATGACCTCAATTATAATGTAAATGCAATTTTTAAAAGTCACGTTAGGAATAAGTTAATAACACTATATATAACATAAATAAAATTACCGAAGTTAATTATACTGCATAGCATTAAGTTTATAATACTTTGCAGACCAAAGAATCATAAAATCTCAGAGCTAAAAATACTTTAGAAGTTTATCAAATATATTTCATGTATAAATAGGAATTCATTGCATATCAGTCATACAAGTAATCACTTAACCTTACCTTGAGAACCTCTTGGGCATGGTTCTCCATCTTTTGAGGCAATCTATTCTGTGCTTTAGGGAGTTTTTCCTGCTACTGAGTCAAAATCTGCTTCTCTGCAACTTCTTTCAATGGCTCATAATCCTATCTGTGAGACTAAACAGAATAAGTTTATTTTCTTTTCCATATGATATTATGATATCCCACTGAAGACACTGAAATTTATATTATTCTAAATGTTTTTTTCTGCACACCTAAACCTTATCAATATTTTCCACTGAACCTCATGTGTATGATCTCTAGTCCCCTCATCATTGTAAGTCCTTTTCCAAATGAACTGGAATTTTTGAATATTCTTAAAATGTAGTGTCTAGTCCTAAACAGAGTACTCCAGATATTATCTAAGGACAAAAAAGTATGCATAGGGATTTAATTTCCTTAGTTCTAGATGGAATATCTTTGAATGAAACCTTAAGATTATATTAACAGCCCCACATGTCATGTCACATTATTGAGTTACATTGGGTTTGTAGTTTCCTAAAACCTGCAGATCTTTTCCATACAAATTATTGTCTAGCCTTATCTGCCTTCCTTATCTCATACTTATCAAGTGTTTATTTATATATTTATGTGTCTAAATTTAGATTCCATCTTAATAGCTTTGTCCTATTATCTTAGTCTAACAAAATAATTTTGATTCCTGATAATATTCCTTAATTCTTTATTACTCTCAACTATATGTCAAGTATAATTAGATAACCTTCATCCAAATTATTAATAAAAATATGAAGAAAAATAATGACCAAGGACAGGTCATTGAAAGTCTTCAATAGAGATAACTTTTTGAAGTTTACTTGGTGAATTATTGACAACATATTGAGTTCTGTCATTTGTGTTGTTCTGAATCTACTTAATATACTATTATCCAGCTAAGGTCTTTTCATCTTTTCATGATGAGATCAAATACCTTGTTTAAATTTAGGTATAATGAGCCCATGGCATTGCTCTTTTTACCGATTTACCAATATAGTGCTCTTTTACAAAATAGAAAATGAGGTTATTCTAGAATGTTTTGACAAATTGATATTGTTTTTAGTAATTATCATTTCCCTTTCTAAAACCTTTAAATTTCTTTCTATACTTTGTTGTAGTGATTAGGGATTGAAGGAAAAGGTATCCCCAAAGTATGCTTCCTTATGTCAAGGTTTCTAGTTCATCTTGTTTATTATCCAAACTCAGCTTCTTTGTATATAGACAATTGAAGTCATTGATCTTATTACTTCTCCTTCTTTTTAGATATTGTCTCTTAATAGTTACTCATTGTCTCTATTGATGCTTGTGTTCTTGTGTCATACATTCTCAGAGAATTTGACTTTATTGAAAAATGTGATGAACTTTGTCTTCCCTTTTTCTTCATTTTTAAGCTCTTTTAAGCAGATTCATCAATCTCCAAGTATATATGTTTTATCTGTCCTTGTTAAGTATAGTCCATCCCTGGCTAAGAGTCCTATCTTTCTCTCACTTTATTTCAGTTTATATATTTATTTTAAATTTTTTTCTGTTTATTTCTAAAATAGGTACTTAGATTATATGAAGAAACATGGCCTTATGAATCTGTTTTTAGTGCCTGGAAAGATTCATGCCTGCCAAGAAAAAAATACTGTAGCTAGAAATATAGGTAATTAAACTGATTTCTATTTAATTGAATTTTACTGTTAAATTCTTCAGTTAAAATTTAGGTAGGAATTGAAGGAATGGAAGAAAATTATTCTCAGAATAAACATTGCATTTAGTGTATTTTTGCAGTCTGAGTAAGAATATACTAGATCTAAAGCATTTTTAGATGTAACCCAAATTCTTTTTTTTTATTAATATTTTTTATTTGCAAAACACATGTATGGGTAATTACTAAACATTAACCCTTACAAAGCTTTCCGCCACAAATTCCTCCCCCCTACTCCCCACCCCTCCCCTAGATGGCAGGATATCCACCATATGATAATTATGTTAGAATACTTAAGAAATCGAATATATGTATAGTTATTGCCACACATCATTTGTTGTGCAGGAGAAATCGTATCCACAAGAAAGAATAATCCGATAAAGGAAATACAATGCAAGCAAACCTCAACAGAGAACACAAAAATGTCACGTTGTGGTTCACATTTCACATCCCTCTCTCTGGGTGTATATGGCTTCTTCACTGAACAATTGGAACTGGTTTGAAGCATTTCATTGTTGAAGAGAGTCATGTCCCTTAGAACTGATTCTCATATAGTATTGTTGGATGTAACCCAAATTCAAATATAACTTATCCTCAAACAAAAATGTGCCTTTTGTCAGGCAAACTATGTAGGAAGTTCCTATTATACTTTCCCTATGTCTCCCCTCACTTTCTCCTTCAAGCTCTTAAATTATTTCAAAAAATTGTTTGACTAAGGTTACCCTTCACAGGTTTCTGAAATTTCTACTTCTCAGAAAGAACAATGCAAGTCTGGTCTGAGGCAACAGTGTCTTCTCTAAACTTTTAGTTTGGTTAGCCTAGGCCATTTCACCATCAGCTTCCTACTTAAATCCTGAAAGTCTATTTTTCCCAATATAATTATTCATTAATAAACAGCTTTTCTCTATCTTGTCCCTATAACTCTCCCTTCTGATCTTTTCTTAGTGGTAATGTTATATAGAGGCACCACTTTACTCAATTTCTTTTTGTTCCCATAAAACTAAGTCCCTTATTCCAAATCCATCTTTGAAGATAGATTTATACCAATTCCTTCCTCCACCTCAATTTGTCTCTTCTTGCTTAAGTTAAATTTGTGTATTACAGAATCAAGATAAATACTTTCTCCTCATTCTCAGTTGATGATTTTCAATTAATTTCACATATTATCATTTTGATGGTAATCATAGCTCTACCAGGCTGGCCTCTAAACCCCAATTTGATGGTGAGGTTGCAAATTATAATACATGACAATGTTGAAGCATAAACATATTATTTGACCTTTAAAATCCAATAGTGGGCTATGATATTAAATCTCTTTAGAGCAACTTAAAGATAACTCAAGCAGATGTAATGGAGGATGGGATAACATTAAGATGCCATTCACTTTACTTGTATGTTTATTTACTACTGGTTTCCTTCATCTCATATATATCTCAATTCTTTTATTTGATAAATACATTAATGAATTTCACAAACTTCACTTATTCTATAAATGGAAAGAGTAGATAGTTTGAGGACACCACAAAATGTGTCTCTAAACATTGTTCCTAGTAAAGATGAAACCCATTAGGTTCCCAGACTTCTCTTACTAGAGTGATAAAGATATAAGTATATGTAGCTAAGATTATCATTCATATTATTTGCAAAAAAAGTCTTACCTTTCATATATCACCTATATTTCTTTTTTTTTATTTCTTTTTTCGTTTTTTTTTTTTAAATTTTTATTTTATTTGCATAACATATGTGTGGGTAATTCTTCAACAATAACCCTTACATAGCTTTCCGTTACAAATTTTTCCCCCCAACTCCCCACCCCTCCCCTAGATGGCAGGATATCCACTACATGTTAATTATGTTAAAATATTGGCAAATCGAATATATGTATACATATTTCCAAACTTATCATTGGTGTGCAAGAAAAATCTTATCTACACAAACGATATATCAGATAAAGGAAACACAATGTAAGCAAACATCAATCAAGGAGTATGAGAATGTTATGTTGTATATCACCTATATTTCTAACCTCTGTCTTGTCTTCTTAATCTATAATACTACTTATAGCTTATTGCACACTCTGGGGTACTTGATCGATTTATTGCCTTTTAATTGTTTCACAAATGAAATTTTTCTAGGCTAGATTGTAAGCTTATTGAATGTGTCAAACACTTTTTATGTGTCATATCCCTTTCCAATGATAGCTTCCATTTATTTAACACTTTGAGATTTGCAATGCACTTTACTCATATTGTCTCATTTTTCTCTATAACAAAGAAAGGAGGTGGATGATAGCATCCACTTATCTTCATTTTACAAATGAGATTTTTGAAGCACAGAGAGGTTAAGTGACTTGTCCAGCATCTTGAAATTAGGATGTATCTGAGATTAGGTGTTCTAGTCACCATACAATGTAGTGGCAAGCACAATATTGTACACATAGTAGGTAATAAATATTTGCTGATTGATACACATATAAAGCTGTAGTACAGTGGGAAGAACAGAAGAAAGATTGTTAAAATGTCAGAAGTCTAGTCTTTATTTTTCTACTTTCTTGGTAGAGAAAATAAATCATGTAATTCTTCTTTTGTCTTAAATTACTTTTAGCAAGCTCTATTTCCAAGATTGGCTCTGACCCCCTAAAAATCATACATGATGCTGTAGAAGAAACTACAGATTGGATCTATGGATTTTTTTCAATGTTATCTGATCTCATATCTTCTGATGGTGATGATGATGAAGAGGATGAAGATGATGGAGTTGACACTGATGAAGGTAATAGGAACAAGGGATGTGGTTAACTGTTTCTAATATAATTCTTCATGTAATATTATGGCTTATTCAGATTTATCTGCATGTGGTACTGAGGTCAAGCCAGGAAATATTGAAATGAATCTCTAGTCCAGTGCTAATAGCACATCAACTGGCTGCTCTGCTCAGTAAATGGGTTTCTATTTGGCTTTTATATTGTATTCAATTTGCCCTTACAGCTGAAATGTCAGAGAGGAGGGCTAGATCACTTGATACTCTAAACCCATGATAGAAATACATTTTCAGATGCTTTGGATAAGAGTTAGTCCACAGCTTTATCTCTAATCTTGAGATCAGAATGACCAAAAGGGCAGCAGTGAAAGGAAATATACACATAACATTTAGGGAACTAGAAGACAGTCTTTTTTTTCATTTTCAGAACAGTAGAAGGTAATGCTGCCAAAATCTCAGCTAAGATAGTTGAATTGGATGGGTGGTGGGAAAGCAAAATGCAATTCTTTTCAATGTGACATAACTGTGAAACTCACCTAGCTTTTCTATTATATCTATCACTGTAACAGAAAACTGCAAATATTGAAAAAAATAGTGTATTTTGAGAAAAAAAAGAAAAAAAAGCAGTTTTTTACAAACCACTTTTTAAAATGATGACTCAGTAGTTATTTCTGTGTTAGTTTTCAGAAGTAAACAGTCATAGGCAGTGACCTATTGTGATTTGATGTGTGTTTCAGCCTTGTCAAGCTAACAGGCATTTATTATAGGAGCACCTTCTTGAACTCATTTGACAGTTTTAAAATTTTCATTTCTGATTCATTTGGCCCCCTGGAAAAGGTCAAGAAGATCAGAGACAAACTGAAGAAAGCATGATATGAACCTGGTGCTGCCTGAAATGATTCCCTGCTATAATTTTGTTAAATGCACAGAAGTAAAACTGTATTAAATGAATATGTATAAACTAGGTTTACCAAAGTGTTCAAAAGACTTGAATTTGGGAGACAGAGGTGAAGGAAGTTATGTGTAAAATCAAATAGACTACAACTCATCTGAACTTTCTTGTCAAAATTAGCAATTGAATTTAATATGTACATGAAAGAAAAAAGAAAATGTAGAGACAGTGTTGTGCTGAATATTTTCTAATTTACTCTCTCTGTCTTGGATTAGGAAAAGAAGAGCCTCCCTTGAAAAAAAGTGGTGAGTAGTTTTCATTTTTATAGAAATTTCTTTCTTTTGGGGGGGAAAGGGCAGTGTTAATGCTCATTTTCGAAAGGATTTGGATACATTTTTTCACAGTCACAGAGTGACTTCTCACACTGTCTATGCTTAATGTTTAGGTTAAAATTTGTAGAGGACAAGGGAGAAATGCTATGTCTTTTACACACAGAAAATCTAGAACAGAGCACTGAAGAAGCAGATTTGCTTGGAGTTCACTAGGCCAGACTTTTGAGTGCTCAGACTTCCAAATTTAATAGCAATGTGGCCTTGGGCAAATGACTTAAGCTTCAGTCTCATTTACTGCAATTGCAAAGTTGGGGGAAAATGCTTGTGCTATTTATGTTGCAGTGGCATTGTGAGAAAAAACAAAACAGAGCTTAAAGCTCACATAAATAGGAATCATTATTACTGCTTGACCAGCTATACATATGTGGGATGTTTATTTGTTCTCAATTTCAATGGTGATATATTTATTCAGGTTTGATTCCCCCTACTCATTTGTTCTCACTTATAGTTAATTGTCCTCATTTGTAAAATAGCTTACTGGTCTTAGTATTGTACTCTCTCACCTTGGAAAATCTTAAAGCTATTCAAACCAGAGTTTTTGTTAGGAGACTATTCTAAAAAAAATTGAGCTAACTATCCTTTTAGAACCTCAATACTAAGAACTTTTTAAACTTTAAATATATGTTGTGAAAGAATTAATATCTAAATTCATAGGGAAATTATTTTGCTAATGTAGTTTGTTTAAAAGATTGTGTAGTCAAAATATAAAAAGATACTGTTTTGAACTATATAGAACATAAGAAATTTTAGAGATAGACTCATAGATCACAGATCATGAATATGATCATTGAAGGCATTTAGATCTAGGGAGGCAATGTGATATGCTGGAAAAACAATTAGGGTCATGAGACCTGGATTCAAATTTTCATTATATCAATTCCTCATTGTATGACCATAGGGAAAGTTTTTCTGAGCCTCAGTTATATATTAAGTGGGAATGAAAAATACTGTAGTATAATGGAAATAGATTCTGACCACCAACCTTGTGGCTTTTGAGAAAGTAAATAAAACAAAAAACATAAAACATGAACAGATGAACAACAACTACAACAACAAAACATCCTTTCAATTGCTCTTTTCCTCATGTTAAAATGAGGATAAGAATGCTTGTACTATCTACTTCATAGGGTGAGTTTAAAGGAGGAAAGTACATTGTAAAACTTAACACACTATTAAACAATAACAAGTTGAGCTATTTTCATTACTTAACCCAAAAGTTTGTTATGAGGAAAGCATATTGAAATTTTAAAACACTCCATAAATGCTGTAGCTGTGTGAATTAGGGACTGAACGTGGAATAGAGAATCTCCTGGGTTGAAATTTCATTTCTGATATATAATAGTTGTTGATTATGGGCAAATCATATTATCTCTTAATGCCACAGGAAACAACACTTTGATGAGACCATATGAAGTTTTCATGTTGGAATTTCCTCTGAACTTATGAAATCAGATTTAGACTACTGGCCCTCAAAAAAAAAATTTAAATATATATGTTTTATATGTTTTTATATATTTTATATTATTTATATAGTATTATATAATATATAATAAATATGTAATATTTATATATTATATAAAATAAAATATATTTTATATATTTTTAGTTTCATGTATTATTCATGATACAGTGAAAATATTACTGACTCTGGAGTCAGAAAATCATGAATCAAATCTCACCTCTGATGTTTATTATTTTTGTGACAGTGTAATGGTCAAGGCCCTTAATCTACTTAGGCCTCAGCTTCCTCCTTTTTAACATGAGATAATTGTATTATATGATTTCTGAAATTCATTTCAATTCTAGAACTATGATACTTGCTAAGTTAAATGACTTAACTAAGAGTTAAATATAACTTCTCTAATAGGAGAAGAAAATGGCAAATTACTTTAATATTTTTTCTAAGAAACCCCAACTGAGATAACAAAGAATGAAACATGACTGAAATGACTGAATAACAAAAAGTATTTTGTAATTTGGGTCTAGAATTCAAATCTCTTGTTTCTCAGACTTGTACTCTTCCCATCGTAAACTGCTTCTAATACTGCTCATAATTTTCCAGTTTATTTTGCTCGATCTTCATCCACATCCCACTTGCTAATGTATGTGTCCCACAGAACTTTATCCTGGGTCCTCTTTCTTCTCTTCTCCCTTATTATTAGTTCACTTGGTAATCATATATATCATTTCCCATGGATACAGTTGATAACAGAGTTATCATCCTATGTGCTAATTATTCTCAGATCTGCTTATCCAGTCCTAATTTCTTTATTGATCTTCAGTCTTCATTTATAGCTGCCTCTTAGATATCTCAAATTGGATGCCCCAAGAAAATCTTAAACTCTCAACAAGTCCAAATCTGAACTGATTGTTTCCCCAAAATCCACCCCCTCATTCAAACTCCTGTATTACTGATTAAGGGTACCACCATTCTCTCAACATACCTTCTTTCCTCTGCCACTACTGCCATGGGCTAGACCCTCATCATCTTATTCCTGAACTATTGTAAAAGCCTCCTGAATGGATTTCCTGCCAAAAGTCCCTCTCCACTCCTGTCTATCCTCCACACATCTGGCAGAGTGATCTTCCTAAAGTACAAGTCTAACCATATTACCGTCTTTCCCAATTAACTCCAGTGACTTCCTATGACCTCTAGGATTAAATATAAAGTCCTCTTGCTCAAAGCCCTTCATAACCTGATCCTCCTTTCTTATTTTTCTAGTTTTATTATGCCATATATTACTTCCAATTTCCTACAAACCATGTATTCTGTGATTTAGTGACAAATGCAATCTTTGCTGTTTTTGGAACAAAACATTCCATTTCCAGATTCTGGACATTTTTACTGGATGTCTTCCATGGTTGAAATATTCTCCTTCCTCATCTTAGCCTAAACTACTCTGACTTACTTCAAGTCCCAGTCAAAATTCTAATGGCTTTCCCCTTTTGATTATTTCCAACTTATCATGGATATAGTTTGTTTGCACATAGTTGTTTGCTTGTCTCCTCTATTAAACTGTGAGCTCTTTGAGAACAGTGATTTTCTTTTATCTTTCAAAGTATCTAGGACAATGTTTCATATATAGTATGCACTTAAGAAATATTTATTTTCTGATCATTTGTAATTTTTAGTTTTGTACCCATTTACAGGTTTAATCATTACCAGAGTTTTCATTTGACTTTTCAAGAATTTCACCCTTAATACTTATAGTTAAATTGACTATTAATGTCACCAAGATTTAATTGTTTGATCATAATCATTTTGGGGAAAAATTCAATTAAAATTTAAGGATGATATTCATTAGATAATTTAATTTTTAAAATTTGGGTGTTTTACACAGTATTAACAGTTAAATAATTGAAAGCTTATAAAGAATTTGAAAGTTTGTAATATAAATGCCCCCAATCTCCTATGTCAGCATCTTAAATATCTTACTACTCTTTTTGGGAGAGAGGGGAAAAGACTAGGGGTGTGGAAGGAGAGAAGAATAAGTATATAAACAATTTCTCTCTCCAAAGGGTCTATTATTAGGGAACATGGAGACAGTTCTTTTATTCCATTATTCTATTGTTAAAAACTTTCCTTCTTTTTTTTTTTTCCAGGAAGAATACTCAAGCTTGCTGTGTAGTGAAAGGGGTTTATTGATTTTTTGAGCATGTAATCCCCAAATATAACCTTCTATTTAGAGAAGGGAGACTTCTTTCTTAGCTCCAAATTTTTCAAATTGCCTCACAGATGAAGTCTTAGAGTCATAGCAGTGCTAGTCTTTGTTTAGCTATGAGGGACAGGTGAGTTTCCCCTCACCATGAGAGTGTTATTCAGCTGGCAAACCCAATCTCAAATGCCCTTCTTAGGAGAGTTTATAAACTACTATGATTATTTTATATGTTTCCTCAATCTGAATTATGAGCTCCCATGAATCATTTCTACCTTTAGTATTTTTATGTGAGGTTAAATAAAATGTCCTCTCTAAGCATTTATTACCTTGAATAACTAAGAAGGACTTTAATACTTTAAAATATTATACAAGCTACATTTGGGCATTTTCCTTGCACAAATTCTGACTTGGTGAAATAATTCTTCCAAAGAATGAATGAACCTTTGATGTCATCTTGGAGATTGGATCTGGTTTGTGTGAGTTCAGAGCTTAAGGCATGAAAAAATTGCAATAAAAATGTAATAACAATAAAATTTATAATAATGATTAGCATTCATATAGTCTTTTAAGATTTGCAATGAACTTTACAAATATTATCTTATTTGATTCTTATGTAACAGAGAGGGAGATACTATTGTTGCCCTTGTAATATAGATAAGAAAGCTGATTCAGACAGAAGTTAAGTAACTAGATTATAATCACACAGATAGTGTCTAGGTTTTAATTTGAAGTCAGGTCTTCCTGACTCTCAAGTCTTCCTGATTCGAATCCAGTACTTTATCCACTATGTCACCAGACATAGCTACTGCAATGTGTACATATAGTTATATACAATGTGTACATATAGTTATATACATCTACATTTATGTATGTAGCAATTGAGGTATACCCAGTGTTCAAAGAGGGCTTCTGATATGAGGGCTGCCATGTTCTTTTGTAAGATATGCATCCACCTTTGATGTCTATCTGGCTCACAACTCTTACCTTTGACTCCAAGAAGCTGTATCATCAGCAGTAGTCACATCCAAGTAAACCATTTTGGCAAAGGACTACACCAAATTTAAGATAATTGACAGCCTTCAAATCTATTGCTGAGTTAGGAGGATGTTTATACAAGTGTATGAAAACTTCGCCTGACAGAATGAGCAGATGAAAACAATTTGTTCCAATAGCCATGAAGGTGGCTGAAGCAGGTGCTATGGAGAATTTAGAGGTCAATCAGAGATGCTGAGATAATACATTGCATCCCAACCATGGACTGCTGTTCCAGCTTTTGTCTTGCCACTGGAACAGAGACTGACAACTTTATGCAATTTTGCCTCACTTAAATCCAATTCATGCATGAGATGAAGCATCACACCATGATGTCATTGATCTTCTTGGAAAAAACAACATGTATGTAGGAAGGGAAGGTGTGACCCTAAACCAAATGTTTCCGCTCAAACTCCTTGATGAAATTACAGGAAATAAGAGCCAGGAAACAAAGAAAATAAGGTGTTAAATTTTTGCCCCTTTTTTACTTGTTTTAACAACTTCTAGAAATTTTAAAAACTTATATGGCTCACACAATGAATTACCTATTCTGCAGAATGTAAATGATACAAAACTGGGACCTTTAGAAGTGTTATGAGTCATTTCAAACTATTTTTCAGGGAAAAGATTCTCCTGTAACACACAGGACACCAAAATTTCCCAGTAGATCAAAGAAACATATAAACAACTGCAAATGGCAGTTTAAACTCAACTGTCATTATGAAAATGAAGGCAGAGTAGAAAAAATAAATCAATTCATTAAAACTTCAAAAATGTGAGAGTATAAAAAATAAATGTTAAACACTTAGGTTTATAACTCAGATTTCTTGGCCACCTGGTAAACTTTATTCTATGGCCCTACAATCAATAAAAATTTCAGAGCCATTCTTTTAAATAATTGGTCTCTGTGTAACTCTAAATGTATTACTAGGCATCCTATCAACTTTTATAATGGTAATTGACAGATTAATGAAAAAGGACTTAAGCATTTAGGCATATGAAAGTTATCTCAAAGATATTTTTGAAATTTGTAAAGGAAACATACATTTATATAATAACAATCTGAAAACAAAGCATAATAAAATAGTAGGTTTTTTTTCTCTTATGGGTCTTTACCAATGATTACTCATACTATATCTAGTTATTGTCACATTTTAGTAGTTTCTAGTTAGTACTTAATAATTTAGTAGTTCTATCTAGTTCACACTCAACAGATTGATTTCCCCAAGGTACACCTACCCCAAGTTCAAGGAACTCTGTGGATCTACACTCCTAAAATTAGAATTCATGATTCCTCACTAATATATTAGCCTTTAATAATCAATCAGTGGCTAAGATTAGCTTAGAATATAGACATTTGTTAAAATGGTATGATACAAATAATAGCTATAAACATATCTAATAAAACTGTGGTACACTGTCTTATGTAGGATCAGTGGGAAGAATAGGTATTGACATAGAATGCAATAGTAGAAAGACACCCATAGAAAGACATACATAAACCTGTATGGCCAAAGTGCTGATGGACTATAGTATTTCAGTGTTTTATTTCTTTTTGTGGAGGCCTTGTACTATTTACTCCCCTCTGGGAAAGTTATTCAATTGTACTCTCTTGAACTGTTGCTCTCCACAGCTAAACTACAATCAGAAATTGGAATCATTGGGCCATTTTTCTACTGAGCAGTTTCTCTGAGTGTGTGAATTATTATATTGAAAGATAACATTGATAATGGGGGCAGGAAGGAGGGAATCTTCCTCCCCCACTATATTCTGTTCAAGGGGAAAGGCAAATAATGTTCCCTTTGGAGATTGGGTTCTTTGCCTCTAGCTGGGCTTCTCTTTGGCTGCCCCAAATGACTGACCTTCCAGACCTTGCTCATGTTTTTTAACTCTTCTAAGGTTATGGCTTTATCATTCAGGCAGTACCTTGCCACTATAAAATTCCATCAGGCTTATTGAGGAAATTCTTCACATCGCCTATAGGAATAAAGTATGAATTTTTTTTTAATACTTCCTTTGTACTAAACCTTTTAAAAAGTGTGAATGGATCTCTCAGTATTTCAGGTTTGCAATCTGCAACTAGTTCTGAGCTGCTAAACCTATCATGCCCTTTTCAAATTGTAAGAGCAATTACTCAAAGAGTAAATGGAGCAAAACTTTATAGCCTTATTGTGTATTGTCTCTTTTACCTTCCTGTTATATCTACTAATTTCATCAGATGGTTTAGAGGAATCATCTGATCAGGGGTCCCCTATGTAACACCTCCTCTCCATACTTGCATATTAAGGGGGATAATAATAATAAATATTTAATATAGTGAGTTCCCAATATTCTATGATAAAAATATATGTTAATTTATGGCCAAGAAGAGAAAACAAACGCTAATGACAACTTATTGATAATAGAGGATAATAGTAAGGATTCAGTTCATTTAAATTCAATAAACATTTATTAAATGCCTATCATAAATAAAACATAAGATGATAGGAGACAAAAAATAAGATATAGCACAGATTCTGCTCTTAAGAACTTTACTGTCCAATTAGGATTGTTGTGATATAATGGTAGTCATTCCTTATTAAGCAGCACTAAAAGCAGAGGCTGAAGTTGAAGTAGTTTGCTGTGGTGGAAAGAGTATTGGACTTGGAACCTTAAAATCCTAGCTTTAAATATCACTACTGAAATTGATTGTCTTGGCAATTTGGGGCAAATGAATTCCTATGAGCTTCAATTCCCTCATCTACAAAATGAGATAATCTTATGTCATCATCATTATCTTCTATCTATATTTCTATGTGTATACATACAACATTGTATATATTTCTTATGGAGGAATATATATGACATATATATATATACTCATATAATATACATGCATTTTCATTATATATGCATATAATATGCACATTTATTCATATACATATTTACAAAATGCATACATGTATGCTTATATATGTGTATATTAGGTAAATATAAACTGCCTAAACATTCAAAGATATAGTATAAGAGACAAAAAAAAAGGACTGGTAAAACAAACTTTAACAATATCTACCTGCACATGCTACAACAGGTCAGCATTTTTGTCTAAGATTTCCATAAATAAAGTAATGATATCTTACAAATGTTAATATTTTGTATCTTCCTATTTCTAGATTAATAGTGATAGTGAAGCTGGATTTTCAGGGTTAGTTAAATATTTACAGGGAGCTCCATTAATTTGGTAGCTGTACATCGTATATCTTTTTAATTTTCTTCTGAATGCTCCTAAGAACTAGGTAATAGAAGCATTTTTATTTTATTTTTTTTTTTAGTTTATTCTGCTACATACTAAATAAGCAGTATTATAAAGAGACAGTCATTGAATGTATAAGAGTTTCTGCATATTCTTTTGGAATTGAAGTTTTGGAAAATAATTATTTTTTCCAAAGTAAAAATTATACTTTATATAATCTGTTTTTAGGATCTTGCTTTGAGATTAGAAAGGAAGAAAGTTGATCGCCTACACACACACACATACACACAGACACACAAACACACACACACACAGAGTTTTTACATACCTAAAACCTGAAAGTCTTCATAAACTTAGATTTTCTCAGTTTGCTTAGAATCTCTGATTTCCTTCCAGACTTTGCTCAAACTCCTCCTTATAATGGACCAGAACTTCCTGATCCTCTCTGGCACTTTATCCCTTTCCTCTATAATTAATTTCTACCTTGTTTCTATAGATGTCATATATGGCTATTTATTTACATGTCTCTCTTATTAGACTTTTAATACTTGAGAACAAACGCTATTTGCCTTTTTTAATCACCAGCATTTAACATGGTGCTTGGCACATAGTAGGCAGAATATTTATTGAAAATATTTATGCAACAATAAAATGAAAACTACTTGAGTCCGTGAGATAGTCCAATGGATAGAGCAGGGAGTCCTGGAGTCAAAAGGAACTGAGATAATAGCTAGCATTTATGCACTTACTAGCTGTGTGATTCTAAGTAAATCACTTAAACCTAATTGCCTCAAAAATGAGTAAATTTTTTTCTAGTGGCAAAGAACTGGAAACTGAATGGATGCCCTTCAGTTGGGGAATGGCTGAATAAGTTATGGTATATGAATGTTATGGAATATTATTGTTTTATAAGAAACAATCACAAGACAATTTCAGAAAGACCTAGAGAGACTTACATGAACTGATACTAAATGAAGTGAGTAGAACCAAGAAAACATTGTACACAGGAACAACAAGATCATGAAATGATTAATTCAGAGGGATATGGCTCTTTTTAACAATGAGGTGATTCAGGCCAATTCCAATAGGTTTATGATGGAGAGAGCCATCTGTATCAAAGGGAAAGGGGATTGTGAGGTCTGATTATGAATCACAACATAGTATTTTCACCTTTTTATTGTTTGCTTGTTTTCTTTTTCATTTTTTCCCTTTTTGATCTGATTTTTCTTGTGCAGCATGATAAACATGGAAATATGTAGAGAAGAACTGCCCATGTTTGATATATATTGAAATATTTACTGTCTAGGGGAAGGGAATGGGGAGAAGGAAGGGAGAAAAATTTGGATCACAAGGTTTTCCAAGGGTGAATGTTGAAAACTATCTTTGCATATATTTTGAAAATAAAAAAAAACCTATTATGAAAAAATGTGTTTCTTGAATTCAGGGACTGTTTATTACTACCCTTAACGTAGCCAACAGTTAGCATTGTTTCTGGTTCTTAATGCATGTTTGTTGACTGATTGATTAAAAACAAGATTTCACTGATTGTAAACTCCTCTAAATGCCTTCCCTTTCAGCATTAATATTTGCTTTCCCTACTACCCTGTTGCCCCTTCAAAAGGTGTATGTTAGTACCAGAAAAGTACCAAGATTTTCATGAGACCCGTTTCTTTGTTTTTGTTTTTGTTTTAGTGTTGATGTTTTAATTTTCATATTTTTAGGTTATTTTTTAGTTGTTTTGCTCCTAATGAAAATAGTTTACTGAGAAGAGATTCTTTACAACTGAGGCCAAAACAAATTAAATTCTTCTCCTGTAGTGTTTCTAAAAGACTTTGAAGTTCCTCAAGTTGAAAAAATCCCAATAGACTCAAGTTCAGGTCTCTTATCATATCTTTTTTTCCTCCTTTAATTTATCTGTGTCACTAAGAACTCTGTACATATAGCAAGGGTGAATGAGAAGGATATGGAATAATTGAGTTTCATAAATATTCAAGACTTGAGGAGATGACCCATTCAGAATGCTATATCACAGCATGATAGAGGCAGAATTGTGTGGTGAAGTTTTCATGTTTTCCATCCTCTTTGGCAGCTAAATAATTTGTACTATCATGAACTTTAAATGTCTGATATACTTCATGGTATACTGTTGGATCATCAAAATGTGCACTACTTTATCTATCATAGATCATACTGCTTCCAACTTTACTAGACAGTCTTTATGAGCTATAGAGGTGTAAGAAAAAAAAAATCTTTACCTTGTAGCCAATCTTTTAATGATACATTTCTCTGACCTGAGTTACAATGTTTTTCAGATGAAACAAAGGAGTCAGATGATAGATAGATGATAGGTTTAGATATGTATATATAAATATATGCTATAAATATATGTGACAATCCTGTCATTTTGTAAATGAAGAATGGATAGTGACAGAGGCAGGATTTAAACTTAAGTCTTCTCTTTCAAAGTTTGTTTGTTTGTTTTTTATTTGTTTGTCTGTTATGACCAATGACTGAAGCCCTTACAATTTAATGTGGTTGGACAGAACTTTTGTTTTTAGGAAATAGCCTTCTAGAAAACACATTACCATATCTGGCGTAGGGTTTGAATCCTAAAGTAAACTGTTTGGAAAATAAATAGAAAAATATATAGTTATAATGGAAAAATTGATAATAAAACCCGTAACTTCAGAGTTACCATTGAAAGGTTCATAATGATCGTCTTTATTACCCCTTTTATGCTATGAGCACATTCCTTGTATTTTCTGTACTTCCCCTTCACTCTATTTATTCAAAGGCATTGTGGCATCCTCTGGCTTTCCTCAGGGACTCTAAATTGAGCAACCCTCAGGGTTTGGCCCTCCTACCTACTACAGCCAGCACAGGATCATTTGGTATAGCTGATATGGGCTAAACATATAAAACAAGGAAACACTGAAACATGGAAATGTGAGAAAATTATAGGGAAATATTCTAATACTTGTGGCCAGAGAAAATCTAAAGGAATTTTTAAAAATTTCTATACCTAGTGATAATTTAATAAATTATGCTGTCATCTCAAATAATCAGAATGGTTGCCTTAGTGATGAAAATTGTTCTTTCAGCTTCTTGATTCTGTCATTTTTTTTCTACACATGAATTCATAATATTTTGGATTTATTAACCATTTGTCACTGATAGAGATAAATCATCTGCTTTAAACTGGCCACAGAAGTCTTCTGTAAAATTACAAGCTCTTTGTCAACTCAGCAATAAGATAGGCTGTGATTATTAGAAAATTAAAACTATTCGTCATAAAGGATAAGATATGTAATATGAAAACATGACTCAGAAGAGAGTGCCATGCACCAGCAGATACATGTTCTTTAGAAGCATTTAGTTTGTCTGAATTCACTGTTTTTAAAATGGTTGCTTTCAATCTTTGTTAATGAATATAAGCATTACAAAAAATTGAGCATATTTAACTTTTAAGATTAAAATCTTTTTCCAATTCACAATTCCCTCTCATCAGTTTGAGAGGGAGCAGAGAAGGATAGACTAAGAGCTTAGTATTAGAATACACAATTTTGAAACTGGCTCTACAATTGACAAGTTTTGTGAAACTGGGGGAGTCTCTTAACTTCTCTGCCTGTCAGTACCTTCAGTTATCACAGAATCAAAGATTTAAAGGTGAACAACATATTTGAGGCTATCTGGCCAGCCAAATTGTTTTACAAATGAAAAACCTGAGATTTAGAAAGATTAAACAACTAGCTTCAGGTTATATATCTAATAAGTGACAGAGCCAGGAATTGAATTTCAGAGATACTATTCAGTCAATAAATGTTTGTTTGGTTCCTGTTACATGTGAGACATCTTAATACAAAAATGAAAATGAAAATTGTCCCTTTTGTCAAGGAGCTTACATTTGATCAGGGTATACAATATATAAATGCACAGTGCATGTAAATGCATGCATATTTCTACACATATGTATTTGTATATATGCATGTAGACATATAAACAATAAAAAATGGACATAGTAATTTAGATGAAGTACTAACAGTTTAGGATGGAATCAGTACTCAAAATCCAGCACACTTTCCCCAAGACTACATTTTCTAGACTATAATGTTTCTTTAAAGGATGACTTTGAATTTGTTCCTACACCATTTAGGCCTTGAACTTTTGCTACAATAAAGCAGCATTTCTGTGAGAAAAATACAAAGACTTTTTTTAGAACAAGAAAGCAGAGTTCTTAAATTTTACTTTACCCTATCTTTACTTTACTCAAAATATTCATTAGATTAAAATATTAAAAAAGTATCCCTACTATAATTTGTGATACAGATACTATATTATATGAAATATATGTATATATGTTATATGAAAAAACAGATGTATATGGTTTTTACTAATAGACATTTTTTATCTTAATAGTATTTTCCCAATTACTTGTAAATATAGTTTTCAACATTCATCCTTTTAAGATTTTGAATTCCAACACTTTCTCCTTCCCTTCCCCTTCCCCAAGAGAGCATATAGGTTATACATGTACAATGTTAAACATATTTCCACATTGGTCATATTATGAAAAAAGACTTAAAACAAAAGGAAAAACCATGAGAAAAGAAAAAACCCCCAAAAGTGCAAATAGTATGCTTCAATCTGCATTCAGACTCCATAATTCTTTCTCTGGACAGATTCAGAATTTTCCATCATCAGTTACCTTGAAACTAAGTCTATTATAGTGGATCATTGCACAATGTTGCTTTTAGCTGTGTACAATGTTCTCCTGGTTCTGTTCACTTCCCTGAGCATCAGTTCACCCAAGTTTTTCCATGTTTTTTCTAAAATCTGCCTGTTCATTATTTCTTACAGAACAATAATATTCTACTGCATTCATAACTTGTTCAGCCATTCCCCAATTGAGGGACACCCACTCAATTTCTAATTCTTTTCCACCACAAAAAGAGCTAGTATAAATATATCTGTGTATATGGATCTTTTTTCCCTTTGTGATAATCTCTTTGGAAAATAGACATAGTAGAGGTATTGCTGGATCAAAGAATATGGATAGTTCCAAATTGCTCTGCAGAATAGTTGGATAAGTTCACAACTTTATCAACAATGCATTAGTGTTCCAATTTTCTCACATCTTCAACAATTTTAATTTTCATTTTCTGTCATATTAGCCAGTGTGAAGTGGTATCTCAGAGTTATTTTAATTAGCATTTCTCTAATCAATAGTGATTTAGAGCATTTTTCATGTGACTACAGATAGATTTAATATCTTCATTTAAAAACTGCCTGTTCATATCCTTTGACTATTTATCAATTGCAGAATGACTTGTATTCTTATAAATTTGATTCAGTTCTCTATGTATTTTAGAAATGAGGCTCATAGACAATTTATTATGACAGCAACACTTTTTGTTTAGAGTGATATATCAAATATTCAATTATTTTGCTTTTCAGGTGAGACTCATGTTTTCCTTTTCAGTTATTAAAAATTCAAATGTCTAAATAAGCAGAATAAAATCTTCCCCAAACCAAAAGACAAAAAAAAAAACACAAACACCAAAACTTGTACCACCATCCTCCCGTGGATAACACAAGGAAAATGCTCTGTGAACTTTAAAGAATTACATGAATGTGAGCTATTTACTGGCAGCTTCGGTTTCATTAATGTTATTTGCTTTTTTAAAAGTTCATCCCTGAGTCTTCTGGAGTTATGGATCTCCCAGTTAGTCTTAGCCTGGTTCTTCTATGTTGGCTGCATTGTTTACTTTATTTCCATTGCTCATTTACAAAAGAAAAAAACTATTCCTCATAATCAAAAAATGTTCAGAGAAAGAATGGCTGATTTTTTTATCCACACATCTGAGGAAAGAATTATTGCAGCTTTCAGATAGTTTGAATATTGTTTTGGAGTTACACAATAAAGTATAAATGAGAGATGAACTTCGTTAACAGATTCCCACCCAGTAAATGGAATTTAGGGAAATCCCATTTAGGGAAAGAATTCATAATTCAGTGTCATTCCCTAACATATCAGATATAGAAACATTTCTTCATAATTCTACTAATAACTCCTTGTCTAGATTTCCTGTTAAAGTCTAAAACTGAGGGTTTTTTTAAAATTAAATTTAGTCATTATGTGCTTATATGCCCTGATTTTTGACAACATCTTTTTAATTAAAAAAGAATCATTCCATATACATATTTAAATTTTTGGTTCATTGTTGATGGGCCTTAAATGCATTTATTACCATCCACATGATAATACATAAATTACATTCTATTACTAATCTAATGAATGGAGCCTTATCAGCTATGTGGCCATGAACAAATTACCCAGTCTCTACTACTAGTTTGCAAATTTTTTTCATGGAGGAAACTCTTGATGTTGTTAACATTTTCCATCATGACTTTTTTGGAATTGTCTTAATTCATTGTATGGCTGAGAAGAGCTCAGTCTTTCAAAGTTGATCATCACAAAATGTTCTGTGTGCAGTGTTCTCCTGGTTCTGCTCACTTCACTCAGTATCAGTTCATGTTTTCCTAGCTATTTATCATTTCCTTTAGAACAATAGTGTTCTATTGAATTCATATATCACAATTTATTCAGTCATTCCCCAATTAACTGGCATCCCTTAAATTTCCAGTTTTTTTGCTACCACAAAAAGAGCTGATATATATGTACGCAGGTCCTTTTCCTTTTTTTGATCTCTTTGGAATACAGATCTAGTAGTATTATAATTCAATCAAAGGGTATATATGGTTTGGTTTCCCTTGGAGCAGAGTTCCAAATTGCATTCCAGAATGGGTAGATCAGATAAGAACTCCACTAACATTGCATTAATTAGTGTTCCAATTTCCTCCCATCTTCTCCAACAATTATCAATTTCCTTTTATGTAATATTAGTCAATCTGATAGGTGAGAGGTATTTTAATTTGCACTTCTATAAACAATAGTTATTTAAAGCACTTTTAATATGACTATAGATCAAATGAATTTCTTCATTTGAAAAATCTGTGTTCATATCTTTTGGCCATTTATCAATTGGGTAATACTGCATTTTCAAGTACAGGACTTTGTAGTATAAAATAATCTGAAAATGAAAAAAAGGAAGAATAATTGGGGGAAAAAGAGAAAGGTTAAAATGGGTTTTTATTTCATATTTTGCCTTTTTACTATATATATAGATGTTACAAGAATAGTATTTTTTTAATTATATCATATCTACATCTGTTTGTGTCCTAATGGACTGTTAGGTTAGAAGGGGTAAATTATTTTTTTCATCAACTTAATCCTTTATTTTTTTTAATTTAAAAATTATTTTACTTTAATTTATGAAATATGTAAATAATGTATATATGTATATATCTATGGAATATGTTTGGAAATTTAATTTATGAAATAAAATAAGCATTTATATAACAGTATAATAATAAAAATTCTACGATGTATAAAGTGCTATTCCTTTTAAATATATAGCCATTATCATGTAAACTTGTTTTTTTCCCTCTCTCTCTACTTCTTCTCTCATCCTAGATATTACCACTATTGCATGCAAATAACTATATATTTAAAATTATTCTTTGTATATTCTTATTTATTTATTCTTTCTCTGGATACAGGCAGTTCCTTTTTTCATATGTTCTTTCTTGCTAATTTAGGTATTCATAATAGTCAACTATTTGGCTAAATTATTTTAAGGACATATCTTTAATAGATAAGTATTGTTGTTCATTGGGGCAGCTAAGTGGCACAGTGGATAGAATGCCAGGCTTGAAATCAAGAAGATCCATCTGCCTGAATTTAAATCTGACCTCAGGTACATACTAGCTGCATGACCCTAAATAAAATCTTCAGGGGAAAAAAGTAGATATTCAATGAAATGGAGGATTTTTAAGCATTTGTGATGAAAATATGAGAGTGGAATAGAAAATTTATATTCAAATACAGGATTCAAGAAAAGCATAAGGAGGTAATGAGGAAAGTGAATATCATAAACGACTTAATAAGGTTTATCTGTTTATATGGGAGGATGACACGTAATTCATTAGAATTTTCTCATCATTATGTCAATTAAATGGAGAATATATAGACAGAGGGTAAAAGTGTGAGTTGAATATGAAGGGATAATATCAAAAAGCGATGAAATTAAGTGGTGAGAGAGGAATGTACTGGGGAAAAGGGAAAGGGAGAAGTAGAATGATGTTAATTATCTGCCATAAAAAGAGGCAAGGAAAAGCTTTTACAATGGAAGGGAAAAGGGGGAGGAGAGGATAAGTGAGAGAACCTTATTCTCATTAGAGTTGGCTCAAAGATGAAATAACATATACACCTATGAGTATGTAAATAAAGCTTATCATATAGGAAAGTAAGAGAATGGAATATGAGAAGGGGCATGATAGAAGAGAGGACATATTGAGGGTGGGAGTGGTCAGTAGAAATCAATTTGGAGGAGGAATAGGGTGAAAGGAGAGGTAGAAAAGAATTAATTGGGGAAAAACAATTAGCAATAATAATTGTAAAAAGACTTTGAAGCAAATTTTTCTAAGGCCTTATTTCTCTTTTTTTTAATAAGAGCTTTTTATTTTCAAAATCTTTGTAAAGATAGTTTTTCAACATTTCTCCTTGCAAAACCTGGTGTTCCATATTTTTCTCCCTTTCTTCCCCTCACCCTCTCCTCTACATAGCAAGGAATCCATTTTATATTAAGCACGTGCAATTCTTCTATACATATATTCATATTTATCATGTAAGGGCTTATTTCTTAAACACAGAAGGAACTGAGTAAAATTTACAAAAAAGAGTCATGTCCCAATTGATAAATCATCAAAAGATATGAACTACGCCCAAAGAGGTGTAAAATCATGTATATCCTTTGATCGAAAATACCACTATTGGGCATAAAAATCCAAGAGATTTTTTTAAAAGAGAAAAGGGATCTATATGTACAAAAATATTTATAGCAGTTCTCTTCTCAGGGCAAAAAAATTAGAAATCAAGCTCATGCCCATCAATTAGTGAATGGCTGAATAAATTGTCCCATGTGATTATGATGGGATACTAATGTCCTGTGGGAAATGATGAGCAGTATGTTCTTAGAAAAACTTAGGAAGTCCTCCTTGAACTCAAGCAAAACGAAATGTACTGTGCTGTGTACAAAGTTATAGCAATGTTCTGGGATGATCAGCTGTGAATGATTTTGCTATTCTTAACATGCAATGGTCCACGACTGCCCTGAAGGCCTTAGGATGTAAAATCCTATCCAGACCCAGAGAAAGAACTGATTGTGTCTGAATACAGACTGAAGCATACTTTTATTTCCTTTATTTTTATTTAGGAGTTTTTTTTTTAAAGTTGGAGAGATCTATGTTTTCTTTTGCAACATGACTTCACATGTGCTTTATTGAGGGTGCTGGGAATTGGGATAGGGAGAGAATCTAGAACTCAAAGTTTTAAAACACAAAAGTAAAAATTTGTGTAAATATAGTTAGGGAAAAATAAAAATATTAAATAAAAAAATTAAAAATAAAGGGAAGCCTAATGTAAACAGGTCCTATTAATGCTCCAGGCAGTAGTAATGGCCTACTATTCATGATTCTCTTCTTTGGGAAGATTTATATGAAGTGATGCAGATTGTTGGAAGCAGAGCCAAAAAAAGGACATACCTACCTACCACAACTATATAAATAAAGACAACCAAACTATAGTATATTGCAACAATTAACATTCATAACATATTTCCAAGATCAAAGAACACATTCCTCCTATCTCTTGATAATCAGATTGTTTTGGGGCTTTGATGTTGTGCTTTGAAAAGGGGGTTGAGTGTTTGTGTGTGTGGGAAGTATGTGTTATGTCAGGATAAAATTTATGAAAAGTGTATTTTTAAGAAAATAGGAAAAGGAACTATATCAGTCAAGTCAGGGTAAAAATATCTTCTTCTTTCATGGTAGCAGGTGGCAGACCTTGATCAAGGCATGGGTGCACCCTCAATAAACTATGAAAATTTAAAAAAAAATTAGAAAGGAATTATATGGAACAGAATTTGAACTCCAGTTTAAAGTCAAATTAAGTCTTCCTAACTGTTACTCTAGCACTCTATCAATTATCCCTCCTATCTGCCTCAAAACTCTTCTTCTGATTTTTGATTTATCTATCATTCACTGAAGTTCTTATGTTTATAACCCTGAGGAAAAGAAAGAAGCAGCATGGTATGGCAAAATGACCATGAGATCTTCAGTCAGGAATGACTTGGGTTTGAATCTCTCTTTTTTTTTTAAATTGAAGCAATTGGGGTTAAGTGACAGGGATAGAGGCTCATTCCCCAAGCACTAATCTAATCCAAGCTTCCCAAAATCTTTCCAGCCTTCAACAACAAATACTGTGTTTAGTGTACCCTACTAGAAATTAGTAACTTTGCTTTAATGGTGTTACGACACACAGCTGCTTTTAAGTTTCACAGTAGTCAAATTTGGTTTAACTATCTCACTACATTTGTACTCAGGAAGGTAAAGATCAGACTGAAAATTAGGTAGCCTTGCAATCACCTTACTTTTTGTCTTTGTATTAAAAGGCTATGTGCCAACATGATTCATGCCCAGTGTAAGTGTCTGAGACCAGGTTTGACCACAAGTCCTCCTGACTTCAGAGTTGGTGCTCTATCCCCTGGCTGCCCCTTGGGTTTGAAAAACTTAGTAAAACTTACTAGTTCTGTGATCTTGGATAAGCCACTTAACTTCTTGGAAGCCAAATAAGAATTAAGGTATTTGCAATGTATTCTCACAAGATTTAGCATAAGTATAGTGAAATCCTTAAGATGCTATATATATTTATTACTATATTTGATTCTTTCACCTTCCTCACCTTTCATATATAGTTAGAAAGTCCTATCAATTTACTAATTAATTGTTTTATTTTATTTTTAATTTATGGAATAAATACATAATATACTATAATAAAAATGATTTCACATGAAACTGCAAATCTATTATATACAACTTGCTATTCCTTTTCAATATATATAATAAAGTTTTTATGTAAAAAAAGAATATCTAGTTGGAAATGATCAACAGGTAATTGACAGTGTAAAACATTAATTTAGGAAAGAGACAGGTGCTAAGATTAGAGAACAATCAGTCATTACTGGAGAAGGTAATTAAACTTATGGCAGTTGATAAATGTGACTTGCCAGAGTACAGGCGGTCATAAAGGGAGTTAGCATGAGAAGTGGGCTTTGAGCTTAGACACTCTTGATGTAATGGGGTTTTTTTTCCTGCATTGTAATGTGGAGTTAGAACATTCTTTTTGATTTGGGAATATAAATGTTCTTTTCAGAGCCTCATCTTATAATAAAGGTCTGCCTGTAGCTGTTGCTTAGATATTTACTGCATTCTGAATGTCATTGGAACAGGCTGTTATTTGTACCCCATGTACCTGCACCAGGAATCACTTCTTCAGTCACCTGTAATATCTACACATGCAAAATTACCTCAGCATCCCTCCTCCAGCCTTTCCTTTCCCACTCATTATGTTATTACTGTTGCTAAATATCTCTTAAAAGATATGTTCTGGGTTCTCACACAGTTTCTCCCCCACCAATCCCTTTTTGCAATTTTAGTGGGATGTTTTAGTTTTTAGTTGAGTGAGTTTTACCCCCCAAAAAAGAAAGAAACAGTGATAAATGGGTGATAATCTGCATCTCACATGCCATCACAATTCCTGTTTTTCCAAATTTTTTTGGAAAAAATGTTTTCCAAATTTTCCCATGATGGCCCAAGACATCACCATCTTTTCAGTCACTCATTTGTGGTGTCATCCTTGACTCCTCACTATCTTTCACCCAAAATATCCCACTGGTTGTCAATTCTTCTTGTTTTTACTTTCTTTCCATTTATTTCCTTCTCTCTATTTATATAGCACTCTTATAGTTCAGTCTTTTATCATCTTTGCCATTCAACAAGTACTTATTAAAGAATTATTGTGTTCTAAGCACTATGCTAAGAGCCAGAGATACAAAAAATGACCAAAATATGGTTTCTTTTCTCAAGTAGCACACTTCTAGTGATATTGATGGTGGCAATATGTAACGACTGTGTAAGTACAAGATGCAGTGTAAATGGGAAGTAATCTCACAGTGAGACAGTAGCAATAGTATTTGAGAGGTATGAATAGTTGGGAGGGAGCACAGTCTCATGCAGAAAGTGGGATTTTAATTGAGTTTTTAAGGAAGCTTTGGAGGTCAAGAGGAAGAAATAAGGGAAAGAATTCCAGGCACAAGGAATAGACAGTAAAAAGGCATGGGGGCTAAAAATGGAATGTTGTTTACAAGGACCAGCAAGGTCAATGCTGATGCATTATAGAGTAGGGACAACTAGGTGATATAGTGGAGACACTAGCCCAGGAGTCAGGAGAATATGAATTCAAATCCAGATTCAGATAGTTATTTACTATGTGATCAAGTCATTTAACCACAATTCCTCATCCCTCCTTCCCCACTCATCCTAACTTTCCCCTCCTTTACCCTCCCAAAAAAGGAGATATATATATATATATACATATATATATATACATATATATATATATGTATATATATATTGAGGGTAGTGGTGGTGGTGGTGGTAACATAATAAGACTTACATTTTAGGAAGATAACTTTAGTTGTATAGTGGAGGATGAATTGTTGGTTGCTTCTTCTCTTTCAATCATATTCCTTTACCTCATGAATATGAATAAGAAGTGTTCAACTATAGTCTTGATTTGCACGGAAATCAGACCTAAATAAAACAGAGCTGCAAAAAAGTCAAATCTCTTCCTACTCTAATCCATCCATCCATTTTAATTTTTTCAGATGTCTTGAAGTGAGGAAAGACTTGAGACAGGAAGACAAATATTAGGCTATTGTAATAATCCAAGTGGGAGATAATAAATTCCTGAATTTGGATGTCACCTACATACATGTTGAGAAAGAGACTTATATAAGAGATATGAAGATATAAAAGACAGGACTTGGCAATACATTAGATTTGTGTGGGGTAAATATGAAAGGCATCAAGGACACCATCAAAATTGAGAACCCGAGGGATGAAAAATGGTAAAACTCTTAACAGCAGTAGGAAACTTGAAAAGGGGAGAGAGTTTGGAAAGATAAATTACATTTTGGATAGTTAGATATGTCTTTAGCACATCCAGTTTGAGATGTCCAGTTGTCAGTTGGTGCTAGAAAGTGGGTATCAGGAGAGAAATGAGGGCTGCCTAAAAAGATTAGAAAATCATCATCACAGTCTTCTCTGACTGGTTTCCTTGCCTCAATCCTTTCCAAAGTGTGGTCCACACAGCTTCCAAGAGATTTCTTCAAAGTGTGTGTCTGACCATGTTTTTCTTCTATTTTACAAATTTCAATTGTTCTGATTTGCCTTTAGGTATTATTTTACCTTAAATACCAATTTTGTATAAATTTTATAATGCATGTAATTATAATATAATAGTACATATACATGATGATTAAATATATCCTTTCTGGTAATATGTGATCAATTGCTTTTTCTTTCTTTTTTCTTGATAATGATATGTGATCAAAAATGTTTAGAGATCACTGTAATGAGCATTTATATTTAAAGCAGGTATTTTGGCTTGGCAGTAAGAATTTAAAAACAAAATGAAACAAAACAATAACAGCCCCTGACCTTAAGAAGTTTTACATTGTAGTATAGGAAATAAAATACCCACGCTTCACTATCCTCCACATACTCTGTGAAGCAGTGACATTTATACTCCATCTCCCAACTTTCAATATTTTCACTGATTGTCTTTCATTCCTGGAATATGCACTGCCTCCTCAGCACCATTCTGACTTTCTTGATGCTTTCAAATCCCAGCTAAAGTTCTACCCTCTCGGAGTCATGTCAAATAAATAGAAATGGATTTCTGTAGGTCTCATATTGACTTAAAAATCATAAATTAATAAGATCTATGTTATGCTGTATTTTTATTTATTTGGTTTAGTATTTCCCAATTACATTTTAATCTGCTTCAGATCTCACTCAGCATTTTTCCCCACAGCTTGCTGCTCAAAGGCTAAAGATTATTAGGTGTTTTTCTAGAAACCTTTCCTGTTCTCTTCTAATTTTAGTGTCTTTATTGATTATTTTCAATTTGTCTTAGATATATCTTGCTTATGTACAATTGTTTGCATGTAGTCTCCCTGATAGAATATAAGCTCCTTGAAGACAGAAATTATCTTATGTCTTTCCCTGGATAGAAAATGCTTAATATAGTACTTGATACATAGTAGGCTCTTTTTTAAAAATTTTAATTAAAGCTTTTTATTTACAGAACATATGAGTGATTTTTCTACAGTGACCTTTGCAAAAATTTTTTTTGTTGTTCCAAATTTTTTCCCTCCTTCCCCCCACCCCTACCCCTATATGACAGGTTGTCTAATACATGTTAAATATGTTAAATTATATGACAAATCCAATATATGTATGCATACATATACAACTATAGATATACAGTTATCTTACTGCACAAGAAAAATCAGATCTAGAAAGAGAAAAAAAAAAAAAAAACAACCTAAGAAGGAAAACAAAATGTAAGCAAATATTCACAGAAAGCATTAAAATGTTATGGTCCACAGTCAGTTCCCACAGGCCTCTCTCTGGATGTATATGACTATCTTCATCACTGAACAATAGGAACTGGTTTGAATCACCTCATTGTTGAAGAGAACCATGTCCATCAGAATTGATCATTGTATAGTCTTATTGCTGTGTATAATGATCTCCTGATTTTGCTCATTTCACTTAGCATAATTTCATGTAGGTCTCTCCAGGCCTCTCTAAAATCATCCTGCTGGTCATTTCTTACAGAACAATAATATTCCATAACATTCATATACCATAATTTATTCAGCCATTTTTCGATTGATGGGCATCCATTCAGTTTCCAGTTTCTTGTCACTACAAAAAGAGCTGCCACAAGCATTTTGGCACATATGGATCCCTTTCCCTCCTTTAAGATATCTTTGGGATATAGGCCCAGTAGAAACATTGCTGGGTCAAAGGCTATGCACAGTTTGATAACTCTTTGAGCATAGTTCCAGATTGCTCTCCAGAATGGTTGGATCCATCCACAGTTCCACCAACAATGTATCAGTGTCCCATTTTCCCACATCCTCTCCAACATTCACCATTATCTTTTCCTGTCATCTTAGCCAATCTGACAGGTGTGTAGTGGTATCTCAGAGAACATAGTAGACTCAATAAATATTTGCCGACTTGACTCATTGAAGTAATTTGGGGGAGACAGCATTAATAAGAGGGTAAAATAGGAAAGTTCTCATGCAAGTGAGATGGTATTTCTTAGCTTTATCTTTTGACTCAATTCAACATATATTTATAAAGTACACTTTAGGTGCCAGATGATGAGTTATGTTGTGGAGATAAGAAGACCTTCAAGAAGCTTACATTTTGGGATCCCAAGAAAGATGGAGAAGGAGAGCATTGTAGGTTTAGGGGGAAGCTTGTGTAAAGGTAAGAAGAAGGCATGAATGTGGTGTACCAGGAATATCAAATAGGCCAGCCTGGCTATATCCCAGAGCATATAAGGAGCAATTTACTAAATACAAGTCACATGGAAAAAAAGTCTCTCAGGTTTAGTTTCTATCTTGATCAGATGGGAATAATAATTCACTCATTACCACAGGGAAATTTTGAAGAAAATATTGTGTACCCTAGAGTGTTATAGAAATATGTGCTATTTATTTAGATTTTCAATCTTGGAGCAGGAAATACTTGCATTTAACAACTCAGGTCTTAAACAAGACTACTACTACAAAGCTGACTTGAAAGAAACAGATATTTAATTAATAGAAAAGAGTGATTTGAAAGCAACATTAGTTCATAAGAAATTACCTTTTATAAGTGATTCTTGTAATCATAGCATTTTAGATAAGAGCGTAAATGGCCATTATTCCTTAGCTAAGGAGTAGGAAAAAGAGTGGGCACACTAAAAAGCAACAGTCATAGAATAAAATTGGTTAACATTATTTATGAAATAAAACATAAGGCTCCAGTGGAAAATGAAAAGGGCAAGTAGACACAATCTAACTTTGACTGGATCATTAGAAGTCAATGCTTATTTCTCATATTCATGAACATCTGACTGACCAAGTATTGCTGCTAGGAGTTGACTGATTTGGCCTCTAAACAATTACATTTTTTTAAAGTAGCATTGCTGTTCGTCTATTAAAGTGGCATTTTTGTTTTACTATTTTGTGTGGAAGTTTTTGTTTTTCTTTTTCAGTAATGGTGATGTCTCTGACCATGCATAGCATCTTTGGACTTCCCTTTTGAATAGTGACACTCACTTCTGAAAGAACCAGCATTAGTTAGGAATTCAGGGGAGCAATTTTCTGCAAACTTGGGCTCAATTGCATACTGTTTTAGACAACTTTCAGACAATGTAGTGATTGAGTATTTCGTTTGCAAAGAAAAGACAATATTCATGCACAAAGCTTGTCCCTAGAGAATGAGAGAAAGTTTTCTGGCACTGCCTAACATATTGGAGCCTTGAAGAAAATATATACCAAAACCTCCACTATACATGCCATTTGGAATGAAATCACACAAAACTGACATGGTTTACAAATATATGTATTCGGTTACTTTTGTGGCAGTAGACAATGTATTGGATGGGGAGCTAAGTACTTGGGTTAGATCTTTGAGCTAGTTGCCTACTGTCACAAAAGTAACCAAGTACATTTATTTGTAAACAATTTCAATCTTGTGATGATTTGAAATAGTTACACAAAAAAGCAAATTGATATGCTTAACTTTGTTTCATAATGCTCGCTAGAAAAATTAAACGTCATTTTGTATAACTATTTCTTCATGTGTAAATACTTTAAATCAGTAATTTTTAGATAAATCCTAAAGAAAATGGTCTTATGGAACCAAAACTGTCACCCTCCCCCCCAAAAAAATCTCATTATATCATTTTTTTTTTTGTCTATTGTGAAAGCTTCTATGGTAATTATCCAATTCCCAACAGAGCTACTGTAGCAAGAGAGGCCATCTGTCTGAGAGATGAAATATAAAAGCTTCCAAAATCTTAAACTTACTAAAGGCTAGTCTAAAATGTGGAACTCTCTTTTTCTCTGTCTCTCTGTCTCTGTCTTTGTCTCTCTCTATCTTTCTGTCTCTTTTCTTCTCTGTCTCTATATCTCTGCCTCTGTCTCTCTCTCTGTCTCTCTCTCTCACACACACACATAGGCAAACTTTGATATTATAATGTTCAGAGGAGGAAAAAAATAGATGCTTCTGATTATAAATATGTTAATCTTATTGTTTGCCAAGTTTTATCAAGTTGGAACTTATTTAAATAATAATCCACCTTTTAAAAATAATGCTTCTTTTTAGTCCATATCTAGGATTTCATTAGTATAGGATACTTTTATTGAAGAAACATCCTCTGTCAATGAAGATTAGCAACTGCTTTATGATTTGGGCTCTTAGAGAGATATTTGGGGGTACTGACAGAAAAAACATTGCCCAGGGATTGCACAGCTAGTATTTGTCATAAGCAAGTTTGAACCATGTCCTCTTGATTACAAGACAAACTCTGTACTACAACAGACTATTTCTCAATTTGGGGGGAAAAAGAAATAAAGACTATATAATAGATAAACACCTATCAATGCTATTATTAGATAATAAAAGAAGGAAATTAGCATTTATTAAACCCTATGCCAGGCATTGTGTGTAGTTCTGGAGGTATAAAACGCAAACAAAAAGAAAGACATTCTATTGTGAGATGTTAACACACAAAAGGGAGCTGAAAAACTAGTTGGGAAATGGAATAATTAAAGTGGATAGTGAAGGGGTATTGTCCTGGCCAGCAGGACTTTAGTAATTCGTGGGGGCGAGGAGGACCCGACCTGAAGGGAGAGAATAGGCGAGAGAG
>JAJPUD010002688.1:0-86189 GCA_023553655.1 Myrmecobius fasciatus | reverse complement strand
CCTTCCTTCCTTCCTTCCTTCCTTCCTTCCTTCCTTCCTTCCTTCTTTCCATTTCTTGTTAGCGTACCACAACCCATATAGGGTGTCTGCTCAAATACAGAGATGTTGAAATCTGTGACAGTATACAGATAGCCCAGACTGAATTAAATACTTTGTATCAAAAAGAAATAAAATATTTTTCTTGGGCTGAAAAGTCCTCTGATAGTTAAAGATACTTTTGAAGATATTGATATCTTATTTACTTTATTCACTTCACATCTGAGCATTTGAATCTGAAATGTTTATTAATTTTTTCTAGTGAGGATCTAAGTGGATTTCTATGTTCAGCTTTAAATCTATTGAGAAAGGAATGCCTAGGAATCCTTTTTCTTATTGAATTGTATGTACCCCTAAAGTTTTCCTCTTATGCCTCTCTGGAAATGACACTAGGTTCTCAAAGGTTATGCCAATGAAATATCATCTCTGGCAGGGCACTAGTTTGGAAAGACTTCAAGTACTGGCATCAATGAAAGATAATATTCATGTAATCTGAGGAACAGCCTTTACAGACTTAGAGAGACACATCAAGTTGGAAACAGTGTGATAAAATTTTTGCTTATAACAATTCTTAAATATCATCTATGATCACTGAAACGATATAGTGTATCAGTGAATAAAATATCTGCCCTTATTAGATCATGGATTTTTGAAGTACTAAAATTTATTAATAAACTGTTCTTCAATTTCTGACTATGTAGATTCAGATGTAATGATATAATGAGTTCATAGTTATGTGGTTTAAGTTGTTAGGTTTTTGTAACCTCTACAATCTTTATAGTCATTTTTTTTCAAAGATTCAATGCTCTTTAAATTGTAAAATGTTGTATTACTGAAACTGGATAAAGGTCATGGACATACATTTCTAGTTATCAGACATTCCATGGCAATTATCTTACATATACTTATAGTTTTTAAATATTGTACATGTTTCTTGCCTAGGACAAGATAAATTAGTAAGCTATCCATTACAATAGTCTGTAAATAGGGTCCTGTTCAATTCAACCTAGCTCAGTCCTTTTTAACCCAGGCCATTCATACCATATGACTTGGTAAATGGGAAGCTAGGGAGGGTTAGTAGAAATAGATAGCTAGTAGGTTGATGAAGGAAAACATAATTTTGTTGGGAAAAAAAGGATTCTAATTCTGTTCTCCATTGCTCTGAAGTTAAGTACATTAACTTCTAAACATTCAACAAGACTATATTTTGAAACTGCGGGATTTTGACACATTTGCTCTTGGAATGCTAGTTTGGAATATATCTGTAGAAAAAAATTCCATTAAAGATTGAAATGTACTATTTTTTTTTTAGTTTTTTCCCCCTAAAATACCTGGGGATGGCTATGCTAATCTAATATTTAATTTTTATTAGCCATTGTGAAGTTCATTACTATTCCTGTTCTTGAAAAATATAGAATTGAACTATTGTCTCTCCAATAATTTATTATTAGTAGGCAAAACATTAAATACAATAATGTACTTGGCCTTGTCTTCCATTTCTTATCCTCTCCCTCACTCTCTCTCTATCCTCCTCCTTCCTCTTCCTTTCCCTCAAGCTCTCTCTTTCCTTCTCTTTTTCCTCTTTCCCTATTTCTCTCATTAATTTAGTTGTCTTTTTTTGTATTTTGTATTTGTATTCATCATATGATTTTAAATTTCCCTTCCCTTTTTTCTCTTCTGCATATACATTATGAATATATACTACTACTACATGAAGTGGAAATAAGATTTAAAAAAATAAGAGTTTGAAAATGGGATCCTAAAAGTTGTTTAAAGCCTTTAAACTGCAAATAAAAAGAGTAAACCACATGGATTACTTCCAGCATCACTTTCAGTCACATGGATTCTAAGAGTTGATAGTATAGCAGTATATAATAGCAAGCCCTTTTAGAATACTGCTGTCTTAAATTCATCATGTTCTTACTGCTTTTTCAGAGAAAGAAATTTATGAGCTAGTTATTTTGATTAGAATTTTAGCAAAATCTACTGGAAGGAATATTTTATATTTGAAATGGAATAAAAATCACTGGACATCACAATTTATAATACACAACACACAAATTACATTAGCAAGTTGTTTATTTTCCCAACCTCTGGAGATTTACTCTGTTTGAGAGAGTTTATATAACTATCCTGAGAAAATATGACCATCACAAATCATTTATTTGTGATGCTTCCTAAAGGAACAGTCATTTTACTCCAAAGGTTGAATTCATACTATATTATTGTGTTCCAATAGATTAAAAATAATATTGACAGTAGTGTCATCAATAAAAATAATAACAATATTAGCTAGCATTGTAAGCTTTGCAAAATGCTTTAAGTATTTGTATATGTACTCATTGATTCTCACAATGACCTAAGATTTAGATTGCTATTATTATCTCCTTTTATAGTTGATGAGACTGAGTCAGGGAGAGTTTATATATTTTTCCCAGATTTATCTAGCTAGCAAGTGTCTAAGGCAGGATTCAAAATCGTCTTTCTGGCTCAGTCAATTGCATTCACTGCCTTACTTAACTGTCAAGTAGACTTAACTTCCTAATTATTTTTTTCACCTGAGATAAAATCTGCTTATGGTTCTTGGACACACCACTTGATTACAACAGTGGGAACTGGGGACAGAAAGCATTGGATTTGACAAAGAGTATATTAAAGAACATAAGGAAATTAATATTTAATTTGAAAATTGCTGTAAGTAGGTGGGAAATTGAGATTTTACTGGAAAATCTGACTTCTATAATTGTAAGAGAATGATATATTTCATATTGGTAAAGATTTTCTGAAAAATAGCAAAAACACTCAATAAATAATCAAGCAATTAAACATTTAAAAGTTCACAGAATTAATTGATGAGTACTTTTCATGGAAGTTCCATTCTTTGGTAATCATAGTTATAATTGCAACAAGATGTTCATTTCCTATTGGCTTTAGAAGCTGCTGATTTTATGTAAATAAATGATTTGAGTAACATCACCTACTAGATACTCAATAAATATTAAGGATCATCATTTATTTTTACATTACAAAAGAGTCCAACAGGAATATGCTGGAGTCAGATCTTGCTAGCTCATGAAAGCTGATTATTAAATTTTCAGTGTAAGCTTTTATATCTCAGAAATCAGGAAATTCTATAATGCAGTGTTTTATTTATTTGTTTGTTTATTAGCCAGGAGGCACTGGCTAGATTTAAGAAATATTGGAGACAATGTTAATATGTGGATTAAGCTTAAAAATGTGTTACGTATACATTTCTCCCCAGCCAGTTGTTAAATATTTATCAATATATTCTTGGTTCTAGGGAGAATAAAGTATAATCCTTTTCTTAAATAGATAAGAAAAGAAAGGCCCAGATAAGTGAAGTGATAGACTTGACATCATACAGTTACTTGATGGAAGAATTAGGATTAGAAAGCATGTTTGGATAGTACCTTTCTGAGTTCCTATATTTTTCAATGCATTATGAATATATTTATTCAAATACTCTTATATAGTGTTTAATCTCTAATAGCCAGAATTTATACATTAAACCAAATGGTTAGAGGAACCTGTGAGATAATACTGAAGGTTGATATATGAATGATTAGATACTGGAGGGACTCTAATATACTTTACATAATGAAATAAAATGTGCATAACCAAAAAGTACTCACACTACAATCCCCATCAGTTAATCTCTCCCACTAAAAGAACCCTCATTATGCAATCCAAGATAACATATTACCTACCCTCCCATTCCTTGATACTTATTTTTCTATTATTTTGAATTTGATTCAGTAACTAGAAGAATAATCAATTAATTTATAGAGGGTATGTTCCCATACTGATGAAATTACAGATCCTAAAATTAATGTATTAGATTAGATGATTAATTAGATAATTAATTAATTAGATATATAATTTATCAGTTAACATGCAATGATTACATAAAACATATTGTATATTGCAGTTGTCTTGACTCTAGATTTCTACTCAGTAGCTCTTGACTTCTCTTTGAGGTGGAATTCATATTTAGAGACTCCATTTGCCTTAGGAAATCATTGTCTTCTTCATCTACTATGATCACGTGTTCCATATTATTTCATATAAATTAATATACAAAACTTGGGTCAGAAACATTTAAGAGTACTATATCAAATTCTACTTGTTCTCTTCCTTTATTTGTAAAGAAGAGAGAGATTCATGTTCACTCTACTTCACTAAAAATAATAGTGTATTGTTTATGTAACACATAAGATTTCCAGAGTGTTTGTCTTGTCAAGGATAACACATAGCTATTATCTGAGAGAGGGTTCAGACCTAGATATTCCTGATTTTATGTTCTGTGTTCCATCCACTAAAACATGTAGCTGCTCATTAGTAATGTTCAGTGATTGAGGTTGTCCCATGTTCTTAAAAGTATTTGAAATCAAAGCTCTACTGACACAAACTTATGAAGGATACAATGGTAGTATTGGTAGAGAATAGATTGATTCTAATAACAGGAGAAACAAACAATACTTCCCTGTGTAGTCTGGGAAGCTGACTCAAACAACGGCTTTATAAATTAGCTGAACAAATCATTTCCTAACCCAAAGTTTAAATTTCACCTACTGCCATGTGAGAAAAAAATAATTTGTTGATGTTATTTGAGCTCCTGGTGATTAATAATTTTTAAATTCAAACCCATTATAATTTCTTCTTCTTTCTAGCAAGTCATAAAGATAAACCTGAGAAAAAAGAAAAAACAGAAATGAGAACCCTACCCAAAGGTAATTGCTAGTGATTCTTTCATGATTTTTATACACACACACATACACATATATTTATATAGCATAAAGTTGATATATTCAATAAACAGATAGTATAAAATTATATGAATCAATTTATAATTCAGGGTAGGTTTTGAAAATTTATATAAACCAATGTGCATCACAACCTTTAATTTCAGACTCTTCCTTAATTCTATACCTTCTCCCTATTGCTTGTCTCCAAATTGTCTTTCATATAACTTATTTGTACATAATTGTGTACAATTTTTCTTCCTCTATCCCCCTTTTAGAAAGAAAGATTCATGAGACCAGGGACTGTGCTTTAACTTTTTTTTTTTTTAAATTCCCTGAACTCAGTGTATTGCAAGGAACATAGCAGACACATCATAAATGATTATTAAGTAACTGATTTACATATGTCCAAAATGAAATTTACAATTGTGAATATTCTAAAAGCATACTTAAGAGCCACCAAATATGGCAGGATGATGAAAATCAATAACATATTTGGAAATGTGCCTTTTACTTCATTTCATAACTGTGATTCCTAATTTTAATAGGTCTCTAAGTTTTCAAAATTATCACAAAATCATTTAATTGAGTGAACATTGATCATAGAAAGCTAGAAAAATTCACATACTTTAAAATGAGAGATTGAAAAAAACTAGATTTATCTTCATTGTTTGTCTGATAAATATAAATAGATATCTATCAATAGGTCATGATATTAAGTTAGAGATAAATAAAAAGAAAGTGAGAAGTATTACACCAATTCATGTTATAAGAATACCTTTTTTGACTACATTTATCTTTAGCTTTAACTATGGAAATACATATCAGTACGATTTTTAGTTTTAAAAAAGAAAGAGAAATTCTGAATTTAACTGAATAATTTGGCCATGATTTTATTTAAAATTGGTACCAATTTGCTATTGAACTAGCTTAGGGTAGAAAATATCAGTCTCTACAAAATTTAGTCAACATGTAGGTAAACATTGATATGCATTCTGAAAAATGGGGTTCAAATTCTACATGTTTATGAAAACTATTTTTAAAAATAGCAGTATGGTAGAGACTGTGTCAGGGCTTCATGCCTTTACTTGTTTGGTGGCATTTTTGAACCTTTCTACATTGATTACCCTGTTCTTTCAAGTTTGGCTGATGGAATGGGTCATTAAAAAGTAATTACTAAAATCTCTTGTTAGAAAGAAGGAAATGATATATGATAAGGCTCAGTATGGGGGGGGGGGGAAGCAATAGGATTGGTAGACCTGGATTCTTAATGAAATCTTGGGGTTTCCAGTGGTTAAGAAATCTTGGCTTTGATGTCCTTAAAGATTCTTTCTCTCTTCCCAATATTCCCTTAATTCCCCCATCTCATACAAACACACTCCAAATTCTCTACACTAAGAATCTATGGTATAGGATTTTGACCATTATGTCCTTGATAAAGAAACCACCATAAAAATTTTCTCCAGCAGTTTTCACTTTCAACAAACATGATTATCTAATTTTTTTTAGGATATATTGTAAGCTACCCTATGTCTAGACAGACAAGATTAAAGTATCTTTATTTTGATCTAATTCTCTGAGTCAAAGTTTTACCAAACAGACCAAAAGGTCCTTTGATAGCATCTGCAAGTTGCTAGCCTCCCTTGTCCCCCTTTTTTTTGTACTGGAAGTGACTGAGTAGGGAGGCAACATCCATGATTTTCTATTTTTGCAAGATGTTTTTAATTTATTATATTCATGGACACTGATAATCTTACCTGCACACCTGAATCTTGAAAGCAAAGTAGTGGTACAATTTTAATATCACCTTTATATGTTAGTACTAAGAGCTTACTTTTTTTTTTTTTACCAGACATGATTTCATCTGCATAAAGTGCTTTTAGTAAAGAAATTCCCTCTAACAACAGTGATCTGTACTTATTCTACAACTTAGAGAATTAGCTGCCTGAGATACTGAGAGAGCATAGGACTTTGTTCTAGGGTCACATAATTAGCATTTATGAGAAGCAGGACTGAAACTCAAATAATGCTCACTTTAAATCTTACTTTTTGGAGGCTGAGTGACTTGCCTAGGGTTACTCAGCTATTAAGTATGTGAGTTTGTGCTGAAACTCAGTTCTTTTGTCTTCAAGACCTGTGCTCTATCTCCCATGTCACCTAGCTGCCTCTAAGGCTTACTTCTAATCCTCTCTGCCATGCTGAGTCTCAATAATTTTCTGTATTAGTTCATATATAGGCCACCCTCCTTATTACCATCTAGATTGTACATAACTTTTTTTTTTTTTTTTTTTTTTTTGCTGAGGCAATTGGGGTTAAGTGACTTGCCCAGGGTCACCCAGCTGGAAAGTGTTAAGTGTCTGAGGCCAAATTTGAACTCAGGTCCTCCTGACTTCAGGCCTGGTGCTCTATCCACTCCGCCACCTAGTTGCCTCTAGATTGTACATAACTTGAATGAGATCTATAATCAGTGTTGTTTTTTTAGTGTATTTATAATTTCCATAAAATTATGTGATTCATTCAAAATTGAAATCAAAATAATATTTTGTCTATGTATTATTTCAAGTACTTTTGCATACATTATCATATATCATCTCAACAGTTTTATACCATGATGTCCCAGTTGGTAAGGGGCAAAAAGGAAACATAAGCCATATTTTTTGACTCAGAATTTTGTGTTTTATTAATTGGACTCTGCTATCTTTGCACACCACATTGTTTTGGTAATACATTACATTGTTCTGAAACTCCCTAGTGAGTAACTCTAATATCAGGATTGGAATTATGTAACAATCCCTATTTTTTGCATTAGAAATTTATTTCTTTCTGGAATGAGCTGAAAATGTTTCCATAGGATTGTCTATAGTAACTTTCGATGTAATGATTAATTCTTTAAATGTATTTATTTTTGCACAAAACTACCTAATCACCTAAGTTTAGTGTCAATATCAGTACCTTTCCAGTAGAAATCACAATAGTTGTGCAATCTAGTTCTTTTTTCAATTTCTTTAAAGTCAAATTCTGTTATGTGCATTCTAGAGCCCTCAAGTTGGGGTGACAAAATATACCATATGCTTTCTAGAGCCTCAATACCAGGGTGAATTAAAATATCTCTGGAGGATCTCAGGACCAGCCAAGTCCTTGGTCTTAGTGGAGGATTGATGAGGCAAGACTCACTTGGATGGTAAAAGATGGTGTCCATTTATTCATGGCAGCTTTCCTCCTTATATACCCTATAACCATGGAGTACTGCACATTCACTAACTTATTAGAGAAAGGTGTTTCCTACTTTAGTATAACTCTGCTTCAATTAAGCACAAGTGGTGAAACCCTTCCACTCTCCCCCCCCCACTTCTCCGGAAGGCTGAGAGCCCTTAGGGGAGATAGGGAGCCAAGCCAGACATTGTCAGCAGTTTCCCCTTGGGCTGAAAGGTTTTATACCTCTCCCAGAGTTCTCCCACTATTTGTGACCCTCTACAAAATTACTAAAATTTAGGTATGCCTCATATTAGATAACACCTTTTTAATTTGTCTTACTCATTTAAAATATTAGTAATGTTCCATTTACATAATTGATAATAATATTCTGAAGGATTTGAAGGATATTTGTTGAGTAGTTATTAATACCTCAATGTTAAAACTATTTGATTATATTTAGGCCACCTTCTAAATGTGGATGTGCTTATAATCTTTGTATTTATAAGCATACATACAAGTATATCAAGGCTATATTTTTAAAAACCTATTGATTGGCTAATTGGCTTTACTAGTTTTTTTTTTTTTTTGAGTCAAATTATTTTTACAAATCAGTTGACAAAGTCTTGAAGTCAGGGATAAAGAATAGAGAAACAAGTTTTCTTCTACAGTTCTTTTTCAGTATACTGATATTTGGAATATAGATTGTATCAAACCTGAGTCCTTTATACTCAGTGTTATTTTTCACTCTATATCTGTCTATTGTTTCCCTAAAATTAGGAGTGGGGATTATATATTAACCAATATAAAAATTTTTGTATTTATTTTATCCTTATATTTGACATTTTTTTTTCAATGACATGTAAAATTTTTTTTTTGCTTTTTTTCTGAGCTTTTGGTTTCAAATTTTCTCTCTCTCCTTTAGCTGCTCTCTCCTTGAGAAGGAAAGCAATTTGATATATATTATATATGTGCAGTCATGTAAAACACTTATATTAGCCAGAAAAATGCAAAGGAAAGTATAGACCAAGAAACAAAATAAACAAAAATCGTCAAGAAATATAAATTTAAATAACAAATGGTATTCTTTGTTGTGCATTCAGATTCTATCAATTCTTTCTCTCAAGATTAAGTTCTTTCACCTTCAGTTCTTTAGAATTGTCTTGGCTTATTGTATTTCTGAGAATAATTAAGTCATTCACATTGCACAATATTGCTGTTAATGTGTAAAAGTTCTCCTGGTTTTGATCATTCCACTTTATATCAGTTCATGTATGTTTTCTGAAGTTATTTTGAAAGCATCCTGCTTACCATTTTTTATAGCACAAAGTATTCCATTGCAATAATATACCACAACTTGTTCATCCATCCCCCAAATGATGAGCATCCCCTCAATTTCTACATCTTTGCCACCAGAAACATAGGTCCTTTTCCTTTATCTTTGATCTTTTTGGGATACAGATCTAGAAATGGTGTATGTCTTTATTTTTTAAAAGACTCAGAGTACTTTTGTATGCTTCATGATACTGATCTTTTCAATATATTTGTAAGAAGTAGATTTGTTAGTCTTTAGTTGTCTTACCTCATTTCATTGCCCTAAAGTGAAAGGGGATGTGCTGTTGTTGGGGAGAGTTGTTTAAATGAGCATTTCTGTTATTTGTAGATGAGAAGAAGAGTAAAAGCTCAAAAGCTGAAGAAAAGAGTAAGAAGGAAGTAAAAAGTGGAAAAGCAGAGAAGGTGAAGCAAGCTGATGCCAAAGCAAAAAAAGTGGAGAAAACACCAGCTAAACCTAAAGGCAAAGAAGAAAAAGGAACTGCAGCTGTTTCCAAAAATGAACAGAAAGGTAAACATTTCAAGGAGGAAGCACCAGAAGATTCTGAGAGAGTAGTGGGAAAGAAACAGAGACAATGACAAAGCAAAGAAAGACATATAATGAAACTTCATGCAAGAAAAATAAAGACTAATGAAAGTAAATTCCTGTGGGTCCCAAAATCACTAATTGGAAATGAAATACCTAATGATTAAAAATTTAGGTACAGCAAGATGGAAATATGATCTCACAACTAAAGATTTATTTTTTATATTATTCCTTCAGCATACTTGAGCTGAAAAGTATAGCTATTGGTTTTATAAAAGCAAATCTTGAGATTTTATGGTATTATTAGATGGGTACTTGCGTATGGTTGACATTTTTAAGCTATTGATTCATCAGGACTATTCATTGGATTAGGTTAAGGTTATAGAGAGACAAACAAACTAACAAACAAAACAATCCGTATAAAAATTCCTGGAATGACTCATTAGCCAAAATTTGGAAAACACAATATATCTGGTCATTATTGTAAGATATTCTAACATTTCAAGTATTGTTTGTGCAAATTGGGTTTAACAAAAAAAAAATCATAACATCTGTACATATTTATAGTTGCCTCAATTATATAGCCTCCTTCAGTGATTCCATGTGGGAAATATATTATCTTATGGAAATGATATAATCTTAATAGTCACCAAGAACTAATGGGGGAGTCTTGAATCTTGGATCCAGATTACAGTGTCTCATTTGAAGACTTCAGAATCCAGAGCTGCCTCAGTATCCTGACCTGTAAAAATTAAAATAATTACATCTGGGTTTCAGTGTGGTATAATAAGGTCTAGACAATGATTTTCAAAGCCAGAATATTCTACTCCTGCCTCTGATGCAAGCCAACCAATGACCATGTAAAAGTTGCTTATTCTCTCAGTTTCCTGGGCAATTATCTAATAGTATAAGAGCAGGTGCTGGACTACAATGACAGACAGTTTGATCACTGGAAATTCCATATACTAATGGAATGACTGATTTGGTCCTAAAAGAAACAATACACTTACCAATATCAAAGAGACATTAAGGTTAAATATCATTTGAATACTTATAGATGTAAATGTGTAGTTATATAATAATATATATTTATATGTAATATATGAAATGTAATTCATATAAAGCCTAGAGCTTCTTGGTAGAATAGTGCTATGTAAATGCAAAGGGGGAAGGTTGTTAGTAGATCTAAAAGCAGAGTAGCATTCTTTTGATTTCAACTTATTTTCTCCTCATTCCAACCTTTCAAATACCCTCCCCTATTCATTGCTATATAAACTATCCACTTCCCACACTGACAACAGACTTTTTGGTTTTAGAGCAGGGGTTCTTAAGCTGGAGTTCTTAATTCATGAACTTGTTTTTTTCAAATTATTTTGATAACTATTTCAATATAATTAGTTTCCTTTGACATCTTATGTGTTTTATTTTATGAATTTGACAGCATTTTTGAAGGGGTCCATAAATTTCACGAAACTGTCTAAGGGTCCCAAGATAAAAATAAAGAAAAATATGATATGTATACATGCGTATATATTTATGTATATGTATGTGTATGTGTATGTGTGTGTATAGACACACTCACAAAGATACATACATATCTAGAATCTTCTATCCTTTTATAGGCAACTTTTTCATGCTTTATTTTAAGGTATTTCAAGTAAATATTCTGGAGGCATAAGAAAAAAGAAAATGATCACCTTTTTACCTGTCTTGATTACTTGATGAGTTTTATCTGAAGGTCATTTTTTTCTTCAGTTTTAGATTGAATAAAACAGTAAAACATAAAACTTGGAGTTAAATGCAGTTTAGTAACTAAAGTCAAAGCACGTTTTTTTCTAAATCCACAAATAATGATTTTAAGATTAGAAATTTTTTAGTACAAAAGTAGCTCACCTCTATCAGTAATCTATACTTTCAGACATTTGGCTTTTTCTCATCATTGAACTGGACTATAAGCATGGAAAAACTAGTTGTTTCTATCTTTGGGAATTCTAGAAGCTTTAAAAAATTAAGTCAATCTAAGTTTAAAAAAAGAATTAGAAATAACTCTTGTTATTTCCATTATTACTATTTGAGTCCTGAAATGTTTATGGATCCACATATAAAACACATAGAAAATAGAATGAATGAACTAATGAAGAGTACCTACAGTATTATAGTAGAAAATAGCCAGGTGCCCATGAGGCTATTTTCTATTTAGTTGATATTTTCATAGAAGAGCATTTTATTTGTCAGTTTTCTAAAAGTCTGAAGTCTTTAGTCTTTCTAAAAGGCTTTGGGATTGCTATGTGGGAAAATCCTTCACAATGAAAAATAATAGGAAGAGAGAAGAAAAATATTAGAAAATATAGGAACTTTTATCCATACAAGAAGCAGTTTTGCTTCTTGGACTACACATATAGTAAATGAAATTTGTATCCCAGAATGTATAACAAGTAGCTCCAACTTTGTCATAATTTTTTTTTGGAATATAAACCTTTGAAATTCAGGACAAAATATTTGGAGCCTCTGTATTTGGACACCTTGAATCTAAAAAATATATGATATTCAGAACTCTTGAAATTTATACTTCATATTTACATATGCATCTTTGTTATGAGGACAGATTGACAATATAGAGAGGACCAACGATGCTCCACTAGGGAGTGCTATCCTAAGTAAAGCTGACTGTTGTCTGCTTACTTATCTTGCCTAGAATGACCTTTTCTTAGCTTCCATAAACCTGGGCATGCAGCCAAGGCAGCAGCTGAATGCTGTCTATCACTATATTCTGAGAACTTAAATGAGAGAAATGAAAAACAAAAGTTCTTTCTTTTCTTTTCTTTTCTGAGATAGAAATTATTTGGGTAAGGGGGGGGAAAGGAAATCCAAAAATGATGACTAAATAAAAAATTATATAGGTATGGATGTGTGTTTATTGCATACATGTATATATCTATATATACATATCATACTCATATAAATATAAATTTAAGTGGAAATTGAATACAAAATTATATCTATTTGCACATAACATTTATAAGCAGATATGGCATGATAATAAATAGGAATATATATATATGAAGTTGAAGTATATCTTCAAGAAACTGAGCCATAAATCTGATTAGGCCATCTCTTGTGGGAACAATCTTCCTGATTATAATTTTGTTCACAAGATTTGATTTTTATTTATTTCCCTCTACCTTTTCTTTAGTCTGGGTGCCTTCCATCTAGCTCCAAGAAGGAGACAAGGCATGTTTCATAGATTTTTCTCTACTCTCCCTAACCTAAAGGTAGAGTTCCATGACTAAGTCCCCTCTCCCAATGAGTTACTGATTTACTTCTATCCACAGAGATAGTGGCTTTCACAAAATGAAATCATAGATCAAGACTAAAAGAAACAAACAATTTGACAGAGGTAGATTAGAACCTAAGTAAATTAACAGTGTAAAACTATCAATTTAAAAAAACCTTATAAATGTGTAGGAGTAGAAAGCCTCATTTTGAAACTGAAAATGTACATAGAATTTAGTCTTTTTCATATTGAGATGCTTAATCATTATCATCATATTTAAAATTCATATATGTGTGAGTCAGATTGCCAAATATTAGTAGCTTTTTTCATTCTCAGAGTTCCACTCATTAAATCTATTTCTCCCCTTAGAAGGGAAAATTCTGCCATAAATTTTCACAAGAAGAGCTAGAGTAGAACCATGGAAACATTGACTCTTCTAATGTTAAAACTTCAGTTGATACAAATGATTCATGGAAGATTTTTTGTTTTACAAACAAATCTGGACTATTGTTCTGTTTCATATTTAAAATTTATCTCTTCAAGCAAGGTTATTTATTTATTTATATGTTTTAGTAAGATTGAGAAGATACATGTATCTTATACAAAATATACTTTCCTAAATGACTCCTACCCAACAGTTCCATACCTGGGAATCTGTAGGATACTGGAACTAACCAAAGTTGAAAGGAAATTAAATATTATCCTATCCAATTTCTTCACTTTATACATAAATCAAAAGGGGTAAAAAAAATTTGAGTTAGTTATTAAAAGACCTGATAGGGGCTCTGAAAGGGAGATGGAATGGTGCTGAAGGTGAAACAGAAACAGCTGGATAGAATAGTGACCAAATTTCTGACTTCAGACATTTATTAGGTGACTCTGGGGTAGTCATTTAATTAATTTTTCTCAGTTCTGCATCTGTAAAATTAGGACACACCAGAGAAGGAAAAAGCAAACCACTTCAGGATCTTTGCCAGAAAACTTCATACAAAGTCCATGGATTCATATAGAGTTTGACAAGATTGAATGACTTAACAACAACAAATGAGAATGGACCATCTACTACAACTTGCTCATCTAGACTTATCCTTAAACCATAATGTCATTACTTCGGTATAGGTTAAATCTTCTTTGTCATATGGCTTCCTGGTCATAGGAGCTATTTCACAAGAGTTAAATAGGCATCATCATTTCAATATGATTTGAGTGTCAAAACAAGTGAATCAAAATTAAACTCAGATCACCCAATCATTAGTTGTATTTAAATAAATAGTAATAATTAAAAGGATTTGCTTTTAAAGATCCAATTAAACAGCTTTAACAATTGAAATATGTACATATATTAGTGTACATATAATTTTTTTTCTCTTGACAGACTCAAAATGAATGGAATAATTAAAGGGTTTTTTTGTATTCCAAATATTATGAACTTAATTTGGATTTCAAATTTTCTGAATTTGTATTCACATAACTTCTGTTTTAATATATCAAAATGTTATTTATAAGATACTTATTTTATATATAATTTATAATTCTAGTCATAAAGCAGTTTTTGAATGTAGGGTCAATTGATTCTTGCTTTACCAATATCAAATAGGTAAACAATTTTGAAAGATATCCATAAAATTGATATCAAATCATTCCCCAAATTTTTATTCAATTGAGATTTAGGTTGCATCTACCTGAGGGAAAACAAATGTTCATTGTGAAACAAATCAGTCAACATTAATTGGGAAAAGAATATAGTAATCATTGATTTGTCAGTACCTTAGGCTGTGACCACATACAATTCTCAAATCATATATGTATATGTATATATATATATATATATATATTCCTACATAGCTTTGTCTGTACATACACATATGTATATACATGTATATGTATACATACATATATATTCACATGTAGAACTAAATTATTATGTATTGCCAAACAATATTGCTATAATATTTCTATATTTACATTCTTCACTGGTAATAAACCAGATCAATCATAAGATGATTGTTTGTTTTTTAAAATGTCGTAACTCACCCAACCACCCTAAAGCTTGGTTCTTTAGGAAAGAAGAATCCAATTCTCATCCATACTACAGAGATTTTTTCATACAAAATATAATAGGTAAATTGTCAGTGGATTATTTTTTTCTGATTGCTCTCTAGATGCATTTAGGGAAAGAAGATGAAGCCAAACAGTAAAGTTTAGAAATATTTGCCTTGGGTAGATTCTATGTTGGGTTATCTCCAGTCTATAAAAGGACACTGAGGATTTGTGCAGAAATACAATGACTTTCTCATCAGTGCTGTTAAATAATAAGTGATCCTCAATATAAAATAAATCTCAGAACAAAATCCCTTAATGAATTTATCCTAATTCTCAAGTCTATTATTCTTAATGGAATATTACATTAGCATATATTTTACTGTATATATGTATAAGTGCAAATGATTTTCTGAAAAAAAGAAGTTGAAAAATTCAAAATCATGGAATGATTTTGATTGTTAGACTGCTTCTTCCCTGAAGAGCAAAAACAAGGTTGTTAAACTTTCTTCATTGCTCTTTTTTTCTTTCCACCTGTTAGATCAGTTTGCATTCTGTCGTTATATGATTGACATGTTTGCCCAAGGGGATTTAAAACCAGGTACTCCAAACTGATTTTTGCACTTTTCTGTTTTAATAATTTTTATTTCTGAGATTTTCTGCTGCTCTGTGGACTAATACGTTTCTTTTTTTGTGGTGGTTGTTTTTGTTGTTGTGGAAAATGAAAAAAATGAAACAGAAATAGCCATTATTGCATGTGTTATTGCAAGCTGAAGCAATTGAAAGCTACAAGTGCTAATATCTTTACTAATCTCTTGAAATGAAGCAAAGATTCATCTTAATGTGTCAATAGAAGCAAGCAAGAAAAAACTCTTGGGGCAAATCACCTTATATTTAATATGAAGGAAAGTTATATTTTAGATCTTACTAGATGATAGACCCATTTCCTTTCATTTTAATTGTCATATGTGCCTGATAGAAGAATTCTGATAACTTCTTTTGACAATCTATATGTGTTCTAACAGATAATGGTGAAGTGAATAGTGACAGTTCTTTTCATTAAAAGTTAATTTAACTCATATCTCACTTAAAAAGCATTAATAGAGAGCTATTTCGTTAACATCCATTAAAATGATTACTATGCTACATACATTTTAGAGCTATATCTTTTAGCAATAAATTATCATTACTGATATTTATTGACTACTGAATAATTATTTAATTGATTCATTTTGAATAAATATATTTAGTAATATATTTTCAAATGCAGTAAAACTTATCTGATGATTTTCAGCACCACATATTTAAAATATAAATAAATAAAGCTTTTGAGAGTTTTCCAAAATAATTTGATTAATGATTCTTGTTATAAAAAAAATCTAAGCTAGAAAGCATATGCTTTCCTCAACTAGACTTTAGGGAAAATTAAATTCTGATGTTTTAGCTATCTCAAAACTTTGTCTAATGGAATGACTCATTTTCCAAGATTTTTGAGTAACCAAAGCCTTACTATATTAAAATACGTTTTAAATATTAGAGGCACAGAAATCTCAATGCTATGAGAAATTTTCTGGTGAGTCAATTAGGTAATGAAGATCTAAGTTCATATCCAGCTCTGAAATCCTGTGCAAGTCACAACCCTAGATTGTCTCATCTTTAAAAGAGATAATAATAATGCCTATCTTGCAGTTGTTTTGAAGATCAAATGAATTAACATAAATAACACAGTACTTTGCAAACCTAAAGGGATATATTATACATATGCTATTTATTATTATCATTGTTTAATAATTATGTCAAGACTGGTGAAAATAAATAGTTGTAATTAATGTAATTAATATACACAAACCACACAGGAAACACTTCAGTCAATCTGCTCTATGATCACCTTTACATCTGGCTGTTTTTTTTTTTTTTTCTTGGAGGAAGACATCAACATTTAGTCCTGATTCTCCCATATCCAATTTATCCAAGGATTCTGTGCCATGGTCCCCTTTGGCAGGCTGGTGGAACCTAGAACCACCTTTTCAGAAGATTTTTAAATGCATAAAATAAAATATACAGGACTGAAAGGAAAACAATTATACTGGTATTTTTATGTATTTAGAGGTAGCTAGAGGTGGCTGAACTTTGGGCTTAGAATCAGGAAGACTCTGTTTGCCTCAGTTTCCTCATCTACAAAATGAACAAGAGAAAGAGATAGCAAACCATTAAATATCTTTGCCAAGGAAATCCTAAATGTGATTATAAAATGTTGGACATGACTAAAAAACAATTGAACAATAATCTATGTGTATGTATGTTTGTGTATTATTATTATGATTATACATATGTATATTTAATATACATAAACTTAATGTTTTAAGCCATAGACCTAATTTAGAGATAGTGACTGTATTTTTTACTTCATATGAACAGCTATTTGTTTGCAACATGTGTGTGAATAGCATATACTGTATTAGCAAAGAGAAATGATGATTAGCATGAATTAACAAATGACTAATGTGTATTATTAATTATGTTATCTTTTTATTTCATTAAAACTTTTATGCATCATTGGTAAGACATGATAACCATGTTATTGGCCAAGCTAATACTACTAGTTAAGGAATTTGTCATAAAATTACGAATCATCAAATTAAATGCAAGGCACTAGAACTGACTTGTACCTCATTAAAAATTGGATAGGGATAGTTAGAGTGTTAATATTCAAAGGACACTTCTTTCTGGCAATATTATAGTAGAGAAAGATCTAAACAAGATGCAATCATCTGTGTAAATTTATAGAAGGCTATAATTATTAATGTGTACATATAATACTTTTCTTTTGCAAAATGATGACCACTCCTTGGATATAGTGATGACACAATAGTGATAATATTCAGTTCAATATGTCTTAATGAGGAGGACCATATAGTGATTTGATATTTGAAAAGGATATACTCTATCAATTAACAATGATGAAAGCTTCAGACTTGGGCCTGTGATTTTCATGTACATGGCTTTATTAATGACTCATGTCATTAACCATCTGACCACCTCAATTTTCTGTTTTCCTTCCTTTTTCTGAGTACTTAGAAATTCTCCTCTGTGTGTTCTCATTGCTAGAACTCCTTGAGTTAATCAGATGACACTGAATATAATTGGGGGCCCCCAACTCTCTATTGTTCACGTGATGAAATGCCATGACAGTGTATAGATGGCAAGAAAACAGGTCTGGCTAAAAGGAGCCCAAATCAAAAATTGATTGAGATATGGAGTATCTGGTAGATCTAGAGCGATCACAGAATTAGCATTGGAAGAGACCCTAAGAAGCCATCTGTGAGTTCCTGATTTTGCAAATGAGAGAACTAAGGTTTTGAAATATTAGTGTTCATGCCATAGGTCTAATAGGCAAGAAATTTGATATAAGGAAGTTACCTGTCAGTGGCAGCTATCATCAAATGGAATCATTGCCTTGGAAGTAAGTTTTCTAGCACTGGGATTTGGAGGAGTGTGCGTGTGTGGGTTTTTAAGCAGACATTGGCTAAACCATTTGAAGGAAATGTGTAGAGTTCCTGATTCCAGTGAAGTTTAGACTAGAAGACTCATGAGCTCCTTTTCAATTCTTAGTATCTATATTCATTTATGGCTATGAATTTTTATTTTATATTTATGGATATTTTATTTATGCAATTTCTAGATGATTGTTATCTTTTTCATTTTGTTTTCTTCCCCACTTCTCCATTTTTCTTCTCATTATTTTCCTTTATGATTTAGAATAATTTGAATGCTTATGATTCACAATCATGTGTAAGTTAATAAATATATAGGCTGTTCCCTAAATCCTAGTTCAGTTTTAAGTTATATGAGCTGAAAATAACACTAAGACTTTTGGGACATTGTATATTTAGGGTAAGGATATACCTTTTAACTCTGTCCGAGATAAAATTCTGACTATCTTTAACAATTATATAAGAGGGTGGGGGAGAAAAGACTTTCATCAAAGTTTATTGCTCTGCTTGTAGTTCAGTGTTTACAAAACATTTGTGTTCCATCTGCTTTAGTTAGGGATTAATTGAGCACCTGTTGTTGTTTAGCTATAACCCATTATTAATTATTTATAATAATTATTTTTTAAAGTAAAATGAAGACTCTCTTTGGAGTGCAGTATTTACTTTGGAAGATATTCTCACTTTAACAGCAGTAACCCAAATCATTATTTAAATCGTGAATTTAGCTTTAGTGAAATGTGCCAAATGTTAGGATCTGAGATGGTCTTGATGTAGCATACAACTATTTACTACACTTGTTTGATGTTTGATAGAATTAAGAATTCATTGACTATTCCAAATATCAAGGTAATTCTCCCAAATTTAGCCTGTAGACATTGTAGAATAATCAAGCAATCAAAAAGTAATGATTGTGTCTAATATAAGTAAAATGGTATACTAAATGCTGAAGGTAAGAAGAAAAAAAATGAAAAATTCCTTGTCTTCAGGAATATCACATTATATCAAAATGAAGTCAGAGGATTGTAGTTCAAATCCGAACTCTGACACTTGCTATCTATGTGACCTTAGGCAAGTTTTTAACTTCCTAGCCTTTAGTTTCCTGATCTATAGACCAAAATTAGACTGATAAATGTTGTGATCACTTCTAGCTCTAGATCTATGATGGGGTGTAATGGACATTCAGGAAGGACTGGCATCTTGCTGAGTCTTTCTCAGGGCTGCCCATCCACATTTGCTCTCCACCTGTTATCCATTGTGGATCAAAGAAATTGTAGCATGTGCAATGGCTGCACATCAATAAAACTGTCTCAGCCAGTGGGCTGAAGCAGGTTAAGGATCACCAACAAGATTCAAACTCCTCAGTGAGTTGGGGGGAAGCATAATTGGTGGATGACCACAATTTGTTCCAGCGAACATAAAGGTGGCTGACACAGACACTGGAGTACTTGGAGATTGGTTAGACTGAGAGATGACAAGGTTATTCACTGCATCCCAGGCCAACACCAATTATCCTGACTTTTTTTGTCACTGGACTTTGATGACTCTGAAAGAGAGTAAGGTTGATGACTTTGTAGAACTCTGCCTCATTTAAATCAAGTTAAATCAAGATATCACCCCATGATGTCAATAGCCCTCTTCAAAATGAAGGGCAAACAACAATTATAGATCTATGATCCTATGATTATATCATCTAAGATCTCCATAAAGTATAATTAATAATTATTATGAAATGTGTGAATTAAAGTGAAATTGTGGTTCTCCATGATCCTGAGTGGAGATTGAGATGAATATTTCAAAGATCGGCTTTTAATGTACAGTCAATTGCAAAGATCAGGACCTTCATATAATCAAAATCTATAATCAGAAAGGAAATTAAAGATGATATGGTGTAATTTTTATGCCATATAGAGGGGAAAACTTGATGCTTACATGTGTTAAGTGATTTACTTAAGATAGTACATGTAGAAAATATTAGAGGTGACATTCAAACCCAGGTCCTCTGACTATAAACAAATATTCTTTCAATTAAACAAGTTTTTTTAATTTAGTGACAGCAAAAATATAACTGAAACCCAGATTTTCTGAATACTATTTCAGTATCTTTTCCAGCATACATATTTAATCTTATTCCTGATTAAAATGTGTCTGTTTTACTGCATACTTATTTGAAGTATGTTATTTATCAAAATCATTAACCTAAAGATTACATGTGAAGAAATTCATGATATTAAGTAGACTGACTATATATAAAGTTAAGAACTGCTATTTGGAGATTCATGAGTTCTTATTTGCATGGTGTAATGTATAGGTCATTATCCTTCATATACTTGCCCAATAGACTTGAAAAGGCATTATACTTCCCAAACCAAGAGTATCTAATATAGACCAGTGACCTCCAGACTTTCTACTTAAAAAAATTAACAAACAAAATGTTTGTATATAATCATTTATAATTTATACTATATATATTATTATGCTACTAATAATTTTGCACATTATAAAAGAAAGGAAAGATCTTTTATTAAGCATGTACTATATTAGTGACACTATACTAAATCATTTATTAATGTAGTCTCATTTGGTCTTCATGACAACCCTCCAAGATAAATGCTATTATTATTACTATTTTGCAGTTGAGAAAACTGAAAAAATGGGAGTAAAGCTCAGACTCACACAGTAAAATGTCTGAAGTTGGATTTTAACTCAGGTCTTCCTGATTCCAGGCCTAGCACTCTAACCATTGGAACACCTACTTGCTTTAAATTTAAAGAAAAATCCAAATTGATTAAAAAGATGTAATAACTGTTCCTGAAGTCAATAGGAAGTCAGTGGAAGTTGTTGACAAAAATAATATGGTTAGACCTGAATTTTATCAAAATTGTTTTGCCAGCTGAATGAAGGATGGATTGAAGAGAAATTTTAGGCAGGAAAACCAATTAAGAAGAAAAAGCTATGTAAGTCATGAGCACTGCTATAAATTGAACACTGGTAAGAGGAGACATGATAAGTGGGAGAAAGTGAATGAATTATTATGTCAGAGCTATAATAAAATGTCTGGCAGAATGGGTGAGAGCCATGAGGGAAATTGCATGAATGGGGAGAGAGACCCTTGATGGCAGGTAGTAACCAATAAGTTAGAAAGTGTAAGAGAGAAGGTAAATAGGTGAGTGAATCAGGGGACATAGGTATAAAGATCTATCACCACAAGTAATTAGATAATTATACTAAACTTGTAAGTCCCAGAGCATAATTTGGAAAGAAGAATGCATGTAAGTATAAAAGCTGATGTCAAATGAAAAGTGAAATTATGACTTGAGTACCATGTCTTCAGAACAGATCAGAGTTTAGAGAACTCCTTATCAATACTGTCTGGCTTTAAACTGCTTTTCTCATTCTCTACTGTAGATAAGAAGAGATAGAATTGTAAGTTTCATTTGAAAAGATTAGAAGGGAAGAGACAAATTAATTTGACATAATATATCAGTAAAACTTAATTATGATAGTTCTTAGAAATTAACAATCATATCTCACCCAATAATAGCCATGACCAATGTTCTATCTCTCTCTAAGATATCCTAAAGTGAAATAGGCAGCCTTGGGAAATAGTTTTCTTCTAATTAAGTTTCCTCTAGCAAATGCTGGATGAGCATTTCTAAGTTGTGTTAATCAGAAGTACCTTTTTGATTATAATTTAGACTAGATAGATCTGGAGAGCCTTTTCATTCCTGAAACTGACCTGCAACTAGGGGAATTATCTTTTGCTTTGAGTTTCATGGATCTGTCCAATTTCTCTCCCTCTTTTCCCTCTGATGTTCAGGAGGTTTTCCTCATGGGATAGCTGCTCAGATACTGCCATTCTTATAATTACACCCCCCCCCTTTTTTTTTTTGAAATTTATAGATTTTCTAATTTGCAAGTTTTAAGCTCTTTCTGAGCAGGTTCCCAGTGGACCCAAGTTGAGGTTGAGGACTCAGTGAAGGAGAATCATCTATTCTAGATAAGCTCTAGACATTTGCTTAATTGGACTTATGGACAAAATTGAGCTGGTAAAAGAATAGATACAGTTATGAATGAGAGCAGTCACCTTGCTCACAGAATTGGACAGACATACTTTAGGCATGGTGATACATTTAGATGTCAGATACAAGAGCCTAGCTATGGTATACTTAGATGATTGACTTTGACATTGAGTATACCTTCATCTGCACAGCCGTCACAAACCAAGTTCAACCCAAGTTCATATTTCTCTTAGATAATTTTTTCACCCCCAAATCAACTATTGCATAGCTTCCATTTCATCCAAGCCAAGATTTGATGTCAAGGCAATTTAACACACTTGGTGTGTCATTTATGACCTTAAAATTGATGGTACTCTCCTGACAAAAATGTCCTTTGACTTTAATAAGATATTCTCTAGCAGTCGCTTTGCCAATTCTAGGGATTTTAATTTCCTGGCTGGAAAAGGCCTGCAGGGAAAAAGTTAGCTTTCTCGTTTTATTATGACCCTTTTCATGAACTTTAGTGTTACTTAGTTACCTTTTGGTAGGATCCTGCTGAGAAGATGTCAAACATAATTGTATTATGGTCCCTGTTATTTAATGGCTTAATCAAATTCATTTCCAGAGTTAACTGTAGTATATTAGAAAAGGCAAAATCAAACATAGCCTTGCCCCTTAACTCTCTCCCAGAAAACTGTATTGAAAGAAGTGGATGCTGAAGATAGACAGATCATTGTATTAGCAAAGACACTAAGCCCCAATAGGCACTTGAATGTTCCACTGAGTTTATATTCAAGTCTTGAAAGGTCTTGAAGGTTTTCCTCTGTCTTGTGTCAGGCCTGCATCCACATTTACTTCAGCTGGTTATGTATTTTGGCAGATTCACAATTGGAATAAAAGCATCATAATTCTTTAAAACATTTAATCTTCCTAATTATAAATTGTCTTAACACATTTTGCTAAAGGTCATCAAATCCAATTTCCTCATTTTATATGTGACAAAACTGGTCTTACAGTTATTAAATGACTCGGTTGGGGATCACATAAATAGTATCTGAAGTGGTTTGGAACCCGGACCTTCCTGACTCCCAAATCCACCCTTCTACTCCGCACTGTCTCTCATGTTGAGTCCAACTAACTTTAAGTGGGTTTTTTAATTAGCTGAAAAAATTGTTTGTGAATTCTTTAACATTTTTGCAGTTTTTATTTTCTTTGTTTTAATTCTCAATACATAGCATTCACTATCACAAATCAGATCAAATAAGGAATATGAAATTCCTAAGATTTGTACTCATCATGTTTTTTTTTTCCTTTTACTACCTTCATTTATCTATTTGACATTGCTCTTTGTTTTCTCCTTTGCCCTTTGCTTTATTACTCTTTTTCTTTTGAAAAAGTATCTGTATTAATTTATTTATAGTAAGATAGGCCTTAATTATTCTCATGGATTCTTTCTATGTGAGGAGAGATAAAATTCATACAGAAAATTATACTTACACTAAAATAATTTAATGTCAAAATCAAAGAGACAACATGAGCTTACCTTGGATGGCCAAATAGATTTCTGTTTGTCCTAATCTGGGAAATGCCATGATATATAGATAAAGCCCAATCAGGGACTGCCAAGATTGCAGACTGATCTGAATGACTTTTAAACACATATGAGTCTAACTGCACTATGTTTAGGACAATGAGAGCCATTAGCAGGTTAAAATCAGTAGTCCTCAGGCCCTTTCATCTAGACCATTCTTCAGTAAATGAAAAAAAAGATACACCTTGGGAGGCAGAATAGTATAATAGGAAGATTACCAATTCTTATCCTACACCAGAAGTTTATTATTTTTATGACTTGAAGCAAATCATTTTTTATCTTTGGGCCTGAGTTTCTTTATTTGTAAAATCAAGTGCTCAAACCAGATGACTTCTATGATTTGCTCCAACTCAAAATCTGTGCTCTTACACCCCTATGAATTGTTAAAATTCTCTTGATGATTAATAATTCCAGTAAATGTACAGTTAGGTATACTGTGGATAGAGTGCATTCAAGAGTTCCTATCTAACCCTAGACAATAACTTAACCTCTGGGCAAGTCACTTAACCTCATTTGCTTCAGTTCCTTCATCTGTAAAATTAGATGGAAAAGGAAATAGGAAAACACTCCAATATTTTTGCCAAGAAAACCCCCAAAGGATCACAAAGAGTTGGACATAACTGAAATAACTGAACAAAAACAAGTGGCACTAAATGGACTCAATGATAATTACAATTGTTTTTGCTTATTATCCTTCTTCCCCTATAGAAAAAAAAGAACAGGGTTTGAGTAAATTGCCTCAATACCCAAGAAAATGCATTGTACTTTTCTCTCTTCTTTCTCATCATCAATTCAGCTCTCTCTATCTGAACTTCAATTTCTGGGAAATATTTTCAAGTTTATTTGGTTATTAAAATCACTGAATTCACTGAATTTGAAGCTAAGATGCCATGTTCTTTTACTGAAGTCAATAAAAATGAAGGAATCATCTAATATTCATAATGAAGTAAATAAAGGACTATTTTATAGGAGATGGTAATCAGACAGTAATGAAGCAACAAATCATGAATCATTCTTAAAGTTGAATATTGAAAGAACTCAGAGGAGGTTGGCAACCACCTTACTCTGGAGCATTGGCATATTGCCTTTTGGTCTTGGAATTGGGATGGAAAATGCACACTAATTCTTATTTTCATATTCCCAGAAATTAGTTCCAGGTTCCTGGGAAGCAATCAAGTAGTCATTCTGGTTGTTGAAGTCTAAATGACAGGAATTTGGAGAAGAGTGTAACTATTATTCTAGAGAGTATATTTTAAAAGGGGAGGAAAATGTTTCATGAAGATAGGGAATAAGTAAAACAACATAGTTCTTTAAAGGGCACATAGAAAGAAGATTGAATTGATAGCAAATAATGGCAAATTCGTTCAAAAGAATAAAGTTTTTCTATTGAAATAGTGTCAGGAATGCTAAAATCCAGAAGGATTAGAGTCTAGTAAGAAATGCTAAAAGAAAGATTAAGAGGCCTTCTTTAGTTACATTGAGTGAAAGAAGATGAATGAAGGGATGAAGTTATTACTTGTGAAGTCCTGAACAATCAAGTTCCAATATATATGAAAGAATAGAAGTTAAAATAGAGGGGGGAAACAAAACAGTGGCTGCCAAAGAAGAAAAAAAGAAAATGGTGATCAAGAGGATATCAGTAACATTAAAAATGGATGATACATAGAACACAGAAATACTTGAGTCAGTTTTCTTTTTGTTGTTGTTGTTTTGCTTTAAATATTTTTGGCAGCCAAGAAGAATGAACTCAAGACTAGAAAGGAAGGGACAAAAATTTTCTATGGACTTATAAGCTAAAAAAAAGGAGGAAACAGTAAGGGATAGTAGACGTTCCATAAAAAAGCAAGTCACTGTGCTAGGATGTCCTATATTTTAATATCCTTGAAAAATTGGCATATATGACAACTGACCTGACAGGTTATAGAGAATGGGACAGTTGTAGCAAAAACAGAAAAAGGAAAATATTCCAGTTTTCAAAACAGTAAAAGAGGAACCTGAAAAGTATAAGCTTGACTTTGATTATTAACAAAGTTCCACTAAGTGTTTGATTTTATTGTGCTACATCATAAACTAGAATTTTCTGGGAAGCAAAGTCAAGCTTATTATTTTAAAATGACTTGCTAGCACCTGTTCTCTTTATTAAAAACAATGAAAATACAACATTTAGATGTAAATTTATTAGTCACTAACAAAATGCTATATGAGAAAATAGAATAATAATATTCTTATCTTAAATAAGAATATCATTCTAAATAAAAATAGAAATATTAAAAAATCCCAGGGGGTAAGATCTAGAATCAACCTTGGAAGGCATTTATTTCCACTTGCACCAAATCAATAGGCCAGTCTAAAGTTGAGTTCTCCTGACCCCAGTCTCTTTATCTATAAAACAAAGACTTTATGTTTTATGGATGCTCAATCAATTAAAAATGTATTAGGCACCAGTACATGCCAGACAGTTTGCTCTGCACTAGGGATACAAAGATAGAAAAGAGCCATATTCCAATCACTTTTCTAATCCCACACTCAACTTCTTTATCCCCAAATTTATCACTTTTTCAAACTTTCCTATTTCTGTTGAAAACACCACCATTTTTTCAAACTCTTTGGTCCCCAGCCCAGATTCTGTTTTTGAAATATATTGGCTATGTGACATCAAGGAAGCATTTCATATGTCAGTGCTCTAAGCGATTCTCTAAGAGTATAATTTAAAGACAAGTTGCTGACCTTCATTGATACAGGGATTTTCCTTTCTTGAATGGAAATTCCTTATATCAATGAAATCAATAGTTCTTGTCCCTTATCCTTTTCATTCAAAGTGAAAAGCTTTTGATTGGAAAGAACAGAATAAATAAGAAGGTTGATACAAAAGTAAGGAGATGGATGTTGAAGTCCCTTGATAATCTTAGTGTTATTTTTAAATCTTCTTTCTCCTCATTCCATATATCCCTATCAGCTGTCAAATTTTAACATTTCTGCACAACTTTAGTTCAAGGCTTTATCTTGCTTAGATTATTGCAACAACCTTCTAATTTATCTCTTTGCTTCAAGTTTGTCTCTACTACAGCCCCCCTTTTTATAATTCCACTAAAATTAATTTTCATAAATGTAAATTTACTTATTGTAGTTCCACAATAAAAAAAAAACCAATTTACTTGTAGCTTCCAATATTTTTCCTTAACTCAGGAGTTTTAAGACTTTACTATAAAGTTCCTATAAGTTTTCCTCTTGAGATCTCTTTCAGGCAGTGATGAATGGATTTTTTTCTGTTTCTACTTTGCCTTTTTGTTTTAGAATTTCAGGACAATTTTCCTTGATAATTTCTTATGATATTGTATCAAGATCCTTTTTTAATCCTAATTTTCAGGTAATCTGACAATTTTTATATTATTTCTATTAAATCTGTTTTCCATATCAGTTGTTTTTCTGATGAAATATTTCACATTCTCTTCTATTTCTTGGTGAATATGTGTTATGGGAGCCACCCCCTAGTGGCCCTTCATATAAAAGGATGTTAACAAGTCAAGGAGACTGAGAGACAGTTGCATTCTTTGATCTCTCTCCTCTCCTTTTTTACCTCCAATTTATTTCATTCCAAATCCACAAGCAACATCTGCATCAGTAAAAGCTGATTTGCAATTCCTTCAGGGGTGTTATGATTTACTTCCCCTTTACATTTAGGTATTGTTCTTAACAGGTATGCTTTAATATCTTAATATGATACCATATTGGTTTACTTTTCCCCAATTGTAGTATTCAAGGAATTCTTTTCTTCTTTAAGTTTTTGATTCTTTTTCAAGTTGGTTGATTTTCTTTTCATAATTTTCTTGATTTTCTTGGATTGCTCTTATTTTTTTTCTAATTTTTCCTCACTCTCTATTATTAGATTTTTAAAGTACTTTTAAAGTTCTTCCAAGAATGCTTTTTTTTTGTCAGACCGTTTGACATTTCTCATTGAAAAAGGAGCAGCTTTTCTGGATCTATTATCTTCCTCTGAATATGAACCCAGATCTTCTCTATCCCCATAATAGTTATCTAACATTTTTCTTCTTTGCTTACTCATTTTTAATTTTTATTTTGCTAAATTTTGTTTTTAGGAGCTATTGGTGTAATTATTACAATCCTGAGGTATGGGAAATGATGCCCCAAATCTCAGATCCTTCATATTGTTCTTTTCTGAGATCTGCCCTGGGGCTTAATGTTGAGCTCTCCTCTCTACATCAAGGCATAGCCAAAGCCCCTATTCATACTGTCCCACAAATGATCATGTTTTCTGCACTTGCTCAGGAGACTAGAAATGACAGAGGCACTCTTGGTCCTTTTGTAAATCCCCAAAGATAGCAGCTACTGTTCTTGCACTCACCAAGTGAGAGATAGCTTCATCTCCCCAAAATCGACAGTTTCTGCATTTGCTCAGCACAACTGCTTTGACATCCCTTAACCTTCAACCTTCTACTCTGCCATAAGACCCCCACAGTGTTCGAGATAGTTTCTAAGACTGAGACTGCCTCCCAACCTACCCACCCCCAGGGCCTTTTTGTTGATTTTGCAGAGTCAGCCTGAAGGTGTTTGCACTTTACTCTATCTGAGCCTTCTGCTGTTCTGCATTCTCTCTGAGGGAATGTTTTTTTTTTTGTTGTTGTTGTTGATGTTGTTGTTTTTTTTTTTGTTTTTTTGTTTTTTTTTTTGTCGAGGAAATTTGGAGAGCTGAAAGTTTTCTGACCTTCTCCACCATCTTCCCATAATCTTCTCTCAACACATAACTTTCTAAAACAGTGTTTGTTTCTTTTCAAGATTCCCATCATTTCTATTTTAATGGATTCATCTTTGTTGTGAAAAATTAAGTTAAAAAATAGCAGCTCTCCTCTTTGCTTCCTCAATGTTTGAAAGGATGGTATTACCTTTAAGTCAAAAATTATAAAGTTGTGATTTTCAATGAGAAAAATCTGGACAATTGAAATCTATCCCTATGATATCAATTTCTATTCCAGAGCTATAATTTATTTTTATAGTCTCCCTGCTCTTTTCTCTTTTTCAATTGATTAGTAATATATTGTCCTGGCATATTATTACCATTCTTCCCCCTTTTAATGTTCTCCATCAGGTTTTAATCTTTTGATTTCTGGATTTTCTCATTTTAAGGGTAAGGAGGAAGATATGGACCTATGTTTTATTGACATAAAGGATGCCAGGTTGAGAAATTACCTCTATCAATGCAGCTCAATATCTTCTTTGCACTTTATATTCTTAGAAAATTTCATGGAACAGAATGACACAGATAGAATGTATCAGGTGTAGTATTTGGACCTAGATCTTCCTGAATTTGAAGTCAGTTTTGTGCCACACTCCATTTTTATATAGTTTTTAAAAATAATCTTTTTAAAATAAGAATTTCATAACTAGGTTCATAGATCAAATCATATATCAAACCCTATTGTTTTTTCACTTAAAGCTCCTCATGATTGACCCCTTTCTTCCCTTTTAGTCTTCATGTGTTTTATTTTTCTCCTCCCACTTTACAACTCAGACATACTGGCCTATTTGATGGTGAATCCACATGCTAATATTCCATCTCCTTTCTCCATGCCTTTATAGTAGCTGTCACCTAAACCTGGAATGCACTTTCTCTTTATTTCTACCTCTGAGAATCCCTAGTTTCCTTCAAAACCTGGAACAATAACCACTGTCTTCATGAAGACATTTCTATTCCCCCAGCTGCTAATGCACCTCCTTCCCAAACTGCATTCTATTAATTTTATTTCATTTTGCATCGGTAGTCCTAGCGCTTGAAATAGTTAGGCAGAAAGGAAGTTGGTGATGGGGATGTATTTATTAAACACAATTCAGTGGATAGAGTTCTGGGTCTTGGTCTGGATTAAGGAAAATTCATCTTTATGAGTTCAAATCTGGCCTCAGACACTTATTAGCTGTGTAACCCTAGGCAAGTCATTTAACCTTGTTAGCCTCCTTTATCATATGTAAAATAAGTTGGAGAAGAAAATACCAATATCTGTCAGTAAAACCCCAAATGGGGTCACAAATAGTTGCACATGACTGAATGATAACATTCATTTTATATCATTTTATAAGTATATATATATGTATATATATATAATGTATATCATTTTAAATGTAAAGAGTCCTTTGCATATATTATCTCATTTGATCCTTAAAATAGTTCATTAAGGTGTATGTTATTATTATCTTTATTTTAGAGATAAGGAACTGAAGTCAAGAGAGGATATGACTTGCCCAAAATCATCTAAAAATTTCTGAGTCAGGATTTGAATCCACTTCCTTCTGATTCCTAGTTCAGCATCCTATCTACTTTGCCATACTGTGTCCTATCAATGTCTTCTTGAAGTTATATTTTACATGTTTAATAAGAAGAAATATCTGGTCATGTGAGTAAATGGCAATGAAAATAAACTGGACTGTTTCAGTTTATGCAAATATGAATTTTGAATCAATTTACAATATCAATAAGGTTGAATACTACTTTTATGCTTAATTTATAATATTGTAGAATGTTTATGGAGAGAAATAGGCATCATTATGATATTAGACCATAATTTCCATAAAATAATGGATTAAATGAACTAATTACTAGTTTTTATTTTTTAAGAAAAGCAAGTAATATAAATTCCATTATGGAATACAGTATGTGAATTGCATGGTGCTGATGAAGGTGGCAAAGTATAAAAGCTCAGGTGGTCCCAATAGGTAAAATTATAGAATGATGAGAGTTACCAAATCTAGTACAAAATCATGTAATGAGGTCTTGAAAAGCAAATTTTTCCTCCCTTGTGGAAAAGAACAGAACAGAATTAGATTATGATTTATGCTACATTGATTTATTTTGTATACTCACAAATAAAAAAACATTCTTCTTCACTCAATTCAGCAAATCCTTATTAAGCATCCTCTAAGGCCTAGGTAATATGTTAGGTCCTGGGGTAAAATCAAAATGAATCTCCCTTGATAGGATTATAAAGGGTAATATAATATGCATATACATAATATGCATAAAGGGAAGTAAATATCAGGTCATTTGATGAGGGAAGGAATATGAACTGTGCAGAACAGGGAGGCAAATAGAAGGCAACATCTGAATTGAGTCTTGAACTAAAGTTAGGAGTGTATTCCAGCCTTTAGAATAGCTGGTCTGATGCATGGAAGTGGGAATGAAAGTATACAATTTGACTGGAACATCAAGCATATGAAAGGAAGTAATTTGAAATAAAGCTAGAAAAGTAGGCATTGAGGTCTTCAATATAACGCTTATAGTTACAAAAATGCTTTAAAAATGTTAAAAGTAACCTAGTTTAAAAAATAGAAGAATGAAGTGAATGAAATACAGTAATGATTTTAATAATGAATGGAAAAAAATTAAAGTTCAGTAAATAACTAAAATATCTCTTATCAGAGCTTCATTTTTTCCCTTTTACAACTATTTTCCTCTTGTGTCTCCTCAAGTGCCATCCACTCTGTCTTGTATTACTACTGAAAACAAGCTTCAACTTGGATACTAACTTGTTATTCCTTTCCCCTTTCTCCTTAAATCTTATTTAATCAAATCTTCAGATTTCTCCATAACATTTTTTAGATGTTCTCCTTGCTTTCCATAGCATAGCAAAAACATATTTTCATCCCTGAACTAATGAAATAAGCTTCCTTTTGGATCCAAGCATCCGGCTTTTGGGCCTTTCTTTCTCTTACTTGGATTTTAATGAATATATACTTGGAATCTATAAGCTCAAAAGCCTATGATCATATGTAGTGGTACTATACATATGGCCAGTTCTATTGGTCTTTTGGATTGTTTTCCTATACAGATTTCCACTTGAAATCATGGCCATGAAGGATGGACAGAATGGCATTCAGAAGCCAACCAAAGATTCATATATCACCTCTTTCTCTTTCAAAAACCCTCTAAGGGGATTGGTATGTTCTTTGCAGCCTCTGACCTATATTAAACAAAGCAATATGATTACATTGGTTTCCTGATTTTGTAAGAAAGACCTGATATATCGTCATATGACCTGAACTGTTCTGGGGCCAAATGCATCATGAAAAATGTTGCCCACTGGACATTCTTAAGCATGCAGGCCACTAGCCATCCTGCTGTATGTGCCATTTGAAAAGACACAGAGAAAAAATAATCCCTGAAGGGGAGCATATGCCATCTCTCAAAAATGTTGTATTCCCCTTTTCCTTATGAAGATACTAAAATGAAAGAAGTCTCAAACAAAACACTCATCTCTAGAGAGCTTATAGTGCATGTGGACACCTAGAAATATTTTCCAGGAAATCGGTGTATCTTTCTGTATCCACTCTTCCCACCTTTACAACTGAGTCAGAGGAAGGTTGAAATAGAACAGAACCAATGCACATGATCTGACAGGGAAGTTGTGGGCTTTCTTGCTCTTTTTCCCCCTATTCTTCCCCCCCCAATATTCTGATTAATTTTTCACCTGCTCAGAGTGAATTATAATATGAGTCATATTCCTGCAGGATCTGTATTCATTATAATAAATGCCCCCAAATATGCATTTTCCTCATTCCATTGTTGCCTTATGTTGTTATATATTATATATAATATATAGCTTTTGGAAGTTCTTTCTGTCCTATCTCCTCCATATAGTTTCCTAGCCTTTTTGTCTATTAGGAGACAGATCCATGTCTTCCTGTTTATTTTTAGGTGTATTTTTTACTTCATTCCCTTGAAGGGATCTCAGAGATCATCTAGTCCAATTCCCTAAACTAGGTGGCCCAGTGGACAGAATGCTATGCCAAGCTTCTTCATCCTTACAACCCTAAAGGACTTCAGATAATTTGTTTGATACTCTGGATCCCTTGACTATTGGCCATTAATTTTTTTTAAATTAAGGTTAATTTAAAATAAGAGAATAATATTATAAAATCAAGAGCTTGAATTTTAAGAAAGGGAGGAGGGAAAGAGTTTTAAAGATAGTCTGTGATATATTAGTAGTAAGGGGGAAAAGTATAAAAGGAAGACGGTGATGGGTTCAGGTAAAAAAAAAAGTGTCAAAAAGGACATCGTTCTCCTTGAAAAGTATTACTGTCTCTTCATCTACAGTATTCAATTGGAACTTTACTGCTATGTGACTATGTTCTTTTCCCTACCTGTCTCTCCCTACCCCACAATGTAGAAGAATTCATAAACAAGATTTTTTTCCTTAATCCTCTTTTTCAGCCATTTTCGGAACTTCTACTAGAGAATTCCTCAACACAAATGAGCCCAAATGATTTATAAGGAATCTTTAATAGATAGAATGCTTGACTTCAAGTCAAATGTTTTGGGTTCAAATCCTGCTACAGATTTTCACTGGCTTAGTCACTATAGGCAAGTCACAATCTTTTGTAGCCTTAGTTTTTTCACCTGAAACATGAAACAAATAAAATTTACACTACTTATCTCATGGGGCTATTGCAAAGAGTTTTGAAAATTCAAAAGTGCTACATCAATATTGTTTCTATTGTTATTACATCTTTTTACATATAAGTTCAAAAAGCATTTTCCATTAACCTCATTTTCATTTTCAATCTCCTCCTAGAATCCCTAAATTGGCTTCCTATTTCCTTTCATTTCTCATTTTCTCCTTTTTAATAATGAGGTTTTTCATTCACTTAATCTAATTGTTCTTTTTTTCACATTTAATCTAATTGTTCACACTTAATCTAATTGTTCTTTTTTTTCCCTCTGCATCCAAACCTGTACTTTAGCTTCCAAAAGCCAATCTCTTTAAAAAAAAATTCAGATTATGAAAATCCAGAAATGGTTTATCTAGCTGTCATTTCCACACATTATTTTTCATATTCTGTTCCAAGTTATTTGGATAGTAGTACAAGGTTCTTGAAATTCTGGGTTCCCAAAGAAGCAACAAACAAACATAAATGCCCTATTTCCAGGGCACATTCTAGTCAAACACATGTAACATACACCTTAAGGATCTTCCATATATTATATACAGAAACTATATATGGCACTGTTATCATAGCCAAATATTTAATTGTGCTGTTGGAGATGAGTCTTCTTAGATTTAGAAAAATTTGTCTTTCCAAAACAGATACAGATTGTGAGGAGATAAGTCAGTCAAGTACCAAAAATAAGGGATGGTCAGTTTGCATGTTCCACTGATATTTTCAGATTATCAGGAAAATCAGATCCCTCGAGATGAAATTAATAGAGAACAAAAATGTGATTCATATAAGAGGATAGGCATAAGAGGATAAGGCTGAAGGAAATTATCACATCAATGAAATTAGATGTCCATTTGAATATTAGAATATATATGATACGATAAATATGGAAATACTTAAAAGAACTGTATATGTTTAACATATATTGGAATATTTGCTATCTAGGGGAGAGGGTGAGGAAAGGGAGAGCAAAATAATTGGAACAAAGTTTTGCAAGGGTGAATGCTGAAAATTATCTTTGCATATATTTTGAAAATAAAAAACTAATATTTATGAATATATATATACATATATATAATGATAGTATAGTTACGAGTTGCTGCATTAAAATGAAGTGATCACTGTTTATTTAACTGCATAATTGGGGAAGAATTTGTCAAGCATTTCAGAATCCATCAGAATAAAAGATCACATTTGTAGATGGACGATAGCAGGTACCATAGGGACTATTTCATATATTATAACAAGTCAACTGGTATGACACTGACTGTCAGTACCTTTTAGTTTCAGTACCTGATACACTTCAGAGGCACAAGCACTTTCCTTTCATAATGGTATCTACCATTTGCCTAAGTAAAAGACTTGAAAAAAAAACATCTCAAGACAGGAGGTAACAAACACACTTTAGATAACTTCCTAGAAATAACTAATCGTGTTATCAAAAAAGATGATAGGTTTCTAAGCATTGCAAATGGGCCCTGTTTAAAGATTACTTTGTATAGTTCTGCAAAGGAATCTCCTGAGACAGGTGCTCAGAATTACCAAAGACTGATCTGATAAATGCAGCAATAATACCCGGGCAGCATATTGAATTGAGCAAAAATGAGGGGAATGAGGGGGAAATCTAGCACTCAACTATAGGAAAATATAATCCCCAAAACAAGTATTAAATGATTCTCATGCTTCTATTTCTCACCCTAATCCCAATACATTTTCAATAGGGATTGACATTTGCAGACTGTGAGAGCGTTCTAGATAAATGTATTAGTTTGTGGCATTTATCTAAATTAGGCCAATTAAAATGTCTGGCCAGGCTGAAATAGTTTGAAAATATACAGTGAGCAATAGAATTAACTTAGCACAGAAAGAGAGCAGAGCTTCTAGAGGAACTTATGCTTTTTTATTTGTTTGCTTTGTTTTGCTTCCTCCCTTTCCCCCACCTTTGAAAGCATCTCTCACTGAACTTCTAGCTGTCATGACTTCTGAAGGGGAAAACTTTCCTACTTCTTAATTGCTTGTAACATGGTGTGTATATATATATATTTTTTTAATATCCTCATTGCCTCAAAATGCTAATAAAGTTAGGTATAGAGGTAGGGGCTTTAATGTTACTTGATTTGTCAAGAACTAGAGATAACAAATGTAGGCAGCATCTGTCAAGAATTCATAACCTTAAGGAGTGGGAAAAGAAAGCTATAAAGAGAGGTTTTTAGTGTCAATTTTTTTAAAGAAATAAATACTATTCATATTTTTATTTCTAAAAAATTTCCCTCAGCATGGTACACAGGTATTTTGTGGCAAAGTTTCTTATGGATGGCAATAGATAATGGGCACACATTTTTAAACCTTGTTTAGGCATTAAGTATCGACACTTTGAAATCATCTTTGATACTGACCTCTCTGTCAAACCCCACACTGGGAGCAGCATAGTAGAGAAGGATCACTGACTCTTAACTAAGGAAATGAAGTGCAGGAAAACCTGGGTTCAAAACCTGTTTTAGATATTTACAAAAAGTGTGATCATAGACAGGTTATTTAATCTCAGCTTTGGTTTCCTTAACTGAAAATGGTCAGTATAATACCTGTTTGGGGGTGAGATTGGGAGAGAGAAGAGATGGAAAGGGGAAGATCACTTGGACCTGTGATAGTATAGCAGACTCCTGGTAAATAATAAACTCTCTCTATCAGTGCAAGTTAGTGATTATTCTACAACTTACTTATCACATGTGATCATTGAAGAGCTGAAATTGCATAATATTCATGAAGCACCACCAGGTGATAGAGTGGATTGAGTTCTGGGCCTGTAATCAGGAAGTCTCAGACTTCTGAGTTCAAATTTGACCTCAGACATTTATTAACTGTCTGATCCTAGGCAGGTCACTTACCCCTGTTTTCCTCAGTTTCTTCATCTGTAAAATGATAATGAGAAGGAAGTAACTTCAATATCCTTGCCAGGAAAGTTCCTAAACAGGGTTGTGAAGAATTATATATATATATAAAACTAAAGAAATGATTAAACAACCATGATTAATAGTTATTATTATTAAAATAGCATCCTATTTGTCTTATTTTCTTCATTTAATATCACCATTATCTCCACTGAGGTCTTCATAGATCCCATAATTATTGTAATATTATTATAACAAGCTCCCAATCACTCTCCCACATATCTCTCCACCCACTTGCAATTCATTTTTCATACAATTGTCAAGTAATCTTCTTAAGGCACAAACCTGACTATGAAACCAGTGGCTCAGATATTTTCAAGTGGATCACTATATAATATAGACATTCTTCAGATTTAGATGAGTTGCACAATCTGGATTGAATCTACCTTCTCAGTCTGATTTTATAGTATTCCTTTTCATGCAGTATATGTTTCAATCAGTTTAAACTACTTCTAATACTACCACTTTTACTGATCCCAACTTCATGATTTTCTATAGTCAGTCCTCCATCACTGATATTTGCATCTATAGTTTCCTTCAAATCTCCTTAAGCTTTTTGTAACTCCTAACCTGTTCTCCTTCCACTCATCCTCACATTACCTTATTTTAAAATCAATTTTGCATGTAATTTAGATTTTGTGTGTGTGCATATTGTATCTATGATAGAAGGTGATATTCTTAAGAGTAGGGACTACTTCTAGTTGCTGATACTTAAGAAGTACTTAAGAAATGCTAATTGATTGATTAATTAATCTTCCTCTTTAGCATACTTCCCTTCCTCTATGCCTCTGGTCAGGATACTCCTCTTCTGTTAGGTCTTTCTTGATGTTCAATTGGAAATATTTCCCCTCCTCTTCTACATTTCCTTAGAATTCTTGTTTTGATCTTTCAATTGCTTTCATCACAATCTGTTTTATAGTATATTGACTTATTTGGTAGTAATTTTAGTAAAAATCTTTAGTAAAACACCAAGTCCTTGATATTGTCATTATTTTTATTTTTGAGTCTCCCATATCTAGCATAATGCCATATATGCATACAGTAAGTATTTAATATTTACTGAATTGTCTGGGGCTCACAAATGTCACGTTCCAGGTCTGACCCTTCATTTGCCTTCAAAAAGATCTTTACCTGAACCTGAGCCATCTGCACACTGCCTCCTGAACAAAGTTTCCAGAGCTAAAATAATATCTAGATGATGCTATAGACAGAGCACAAGGTTTGAAATTCAGACTTAGAGCTTTTAGTTCTGTGATCTTAATCAACTCACTTAAGCATTTCTTCAGTTTCCTCATTTATAAAATGGGAATACTTATATCTAACATTCAAGGTTGTTATGAGGATCAAAGAAAATAACATTTTTAAAATGCTTATCATAGTTCCTGGAACATAGCAGATACTTAATAAATGTCCAATCCTTTCCCCTATTGGAGCAGCTTTTATTAAGGTATCTCTCTTAGCTGTTCCAGGTCTATCAAAGACTTGCTGTCAGACAAGAGTCAATTTCTGTTTGAGTAATCTTTTGGGACGATTCAGAGCACGTTCCAAAACAGTCTGAAAAGGAACAAAAAATAAAGAATAATTTTAATGAGAATATGAGAAGCACAGAAAATTAAGGCTTAATCACAGAATAATTTCTGACTAATTAGGTGTTATTTATTAATGAGCCATGTCTTGTAATAATCTCATCTGTCAGCTAATAGCAGAAAAGGAGAATTTTTAAAAATTACAATCAGTCATGTGAAAGCATAACCATATTCTGGTCCTCATGCTCCATCTGGGTAGTCTAGTGGATAAAACAGAGATTTTAGAATGATGATATTAGAACTCTCTCCAGCCAGATATTATAACTAAAAAGAAAACTGCCTTCTTCTAAATCTAAATCTTTTTTTCAATTAAAGCTTTTTATTTTCAAAATATATGGTTGGATAATTTTTCAATATTGACCCATGCAAAACTTTGCATTCCAATTCCCCCCCTTCTCCTCACCCCTTCCCCTAGATGGCAAGTAATCCAATATATGTTAAACATGGTAAAATATATATGTTAAATCCAATATAGGCATACATATTTATATAATTATCTTCCTGCACAAGAAAAATCAGTTCAAAAAAGAAAAAAAATGATAGAAAATAAAATGCAAGCAAACAATAACAAAAAGCATGAAAATTCCATGTTGCGATCCACACTCAGTTCTCACAGTCCTCTCTGTGGGTGTAGATGGCTCTCTTCATCACAAGATCATTGGAACTGGCCTGAATCATCTCGTTGTTGAAAAGAGCCACATTTATCAGAATTGATCATCGTAATCTTGCTGTTGACATATACAATGAGCTCCTGGTTCTGCTCATTTCACTTAGCACCACCTCATGTAAGTCTCTTCAGGCCTCCCTGAAATCATTCTGCTGATTGTTTCTTATAGAACTATTATATTCCATAAAGTGCATATACCATAACTTATTCAACTCAGTTTCCAATTTCTTGCCACTACAGAAAGGGCTGCCACAAACATTTTTGCACACATGGGTCTCTTTCCCTCCTTTAAGATCTCTTTGGGATATAAGCCCAATAGAAACACTGCTGGGTCAAAGGGTATGCACTGTTTGATAGCCCTTTGGACATAGTTCTAAATTGCTCTCCAGAACATTTGGATCAGTTCACAGCTCCACCAACAATGTATTAAGGCCCCAGTTTTCCCACATCCCCTCCAACATTATTTTCTTTTCCTGTCATCTTAGCCAATCTGAGAGGTGTGTGGTAATTCAGAGTTGTCTTAATTTGCATTTCTTTGATCAATAATGATTTAGAGCACCTTTTCATATGACTAGAAACGGTTTCAATTTCTTCATCTGATAATTGTCTGTTTGACCATTTATCAATTGAAGAATGTAAGCCTTAATCAAAAGGGGTACAAAAGGATGTGCTCCATACCTGTCTTGAAAGTATTGATTATGTTGTCTTTGAAGCCCTTTAATTTCTTAGAGAGAAAAAAAAGGACTTTAAAAGTAAAAACTTTTAAAACCATTATCAGTTATTCCCAAAATTGCCCCATAAAGGTTTTTTTGGGCATATTTGTTTAAATTAAGTTGAAATTTTAATGAATTTTATGGTTATTAATTTAATGCAATTGTACATGATGAGATTGTGACTCAGAATTTCTTGGCATATGATTATGTACTATGATCAGAAATTGGTAATTTAAAAATATTCTTACATTAACATTCAGAATAATTTGACAATAAAATCACATTTTATTGGTAGGCGATAAGGTTAGATAATGGCTATAATTCACTATATTCAAAGTAAGGAATCCTCCACTTAAAGAGTGTTTATATAGCATTTTAAATTATGCAAAGTCATTTCTTTTCAACAATCTGGAGAGGTAGGTTGATCATGAATGTCATTCCATTTTACGGATAAAGAACCTAGGCTTAGAAAACTTAACCTAGGCTTAGAGTTGCAGGTGGCATATTGTATAATCACTCAGTCAGCAAACAAATATCAACCATATGCTATATGCCAAGCATTGAGGGTACAAAGAAAGGCAGAGGACAATCTATGATCTCAAGCAATTCACAGTCTAGTGGGAGAGATAATTTGGGGAAAAACAACAACAAATAAAAAAATATTATATACAAAAAAGATACATAGAATAAATTGGAGTGGCACAGTGGATAGAACACTAGATGTGGAGTCAAGTAGATTCATCTTTCTAAGTCCAAATCTGTTCTCAAACACTTACTAGTTGTGTGAACCCGAGCAACTCACTTAATCCTATTTGCTTCAATTTCCTCATTTATAAACTGAGTTAGAGAAGGAAATAGTAAACTTCTCTGCTATCTTTGCCAAGAAAACCCAAATAGGGTCACAAGGAATCAAACAACTGAAAAATGACAACAAGAAACTCCAAAGGAAGACACTAAGATGAAGACACCTGGGAAAGGCATCTTGCAGAAGTTGAGACTTTTGCTGAGAAAGAAGAAAGCTAAGAAAGCCAGGAGATGGAGATGAAGAGGAAGAATGTTCCACGTCTCATGAAAATAGGAACAGCAAGGAGACCAATGCCATTGAATTACAGATAAGGGGTGGAGGGTATAAAAAGACTAAAACAGTAGAAAGGGACCATGTTATGAAGGACTTTTAAAAGCAAAATAGAGGATTTTATATTTGATCTTGTAGCTAATGAGGAGTCACTGGGATGTATACAAATGAATATATAGAAATCACAGAGATAAGTAACATATCAATAGGCATGACAAAAAAAATAAACATGTAATTTCCATTGTTTCAGATTGATGAATGAATTATTAAAAGCTAAGTGTTAACTGTATACCAGAAAATGTGATATGCATTGGAAGTATAAATAAAAAAGAGATAATCCTTATCTCAAAAAACATAAAGGAAATAATGCATAGAGAAGATTTGTTACCCAGGGAAGGGTAAAGTCACTTGGAGAGTAAATGAAGCTACAGATGAATCAAATAATGTCTCTATTTCCAAAGTATGGCTAATGATATTGACTTGATTACCGTTTACAGAACAGAGGCAGAAAAGCAGAAAGCAAAGGAGAAAGAAATGGAAAGAGAAAAAGAGGAGGAACGGAAAGAAAAATGACAGAAAAAGAAAGAGACCTCAGAGAAAAAGGTGTGTGTGTGTGTGTGTGTGTGTGTGTGTGTGTGTGTGTGTGTGTGAGTGTGTGTGTGTGTGTGTGTGTGAGTGTGTGTGAGTGTGTGTGTGTGTGTGTCAGAGAGAGAGAGAGAGAGAAAGAGAGAGAGAGAGAATATCTGTGATGTTTGGATCCAATGTAGATGTAGTGATCAATCAGTTCAACTTCATTTTGGGAGCTAGAGTCCCAGTTGAAAGAATACATAGCTTAAAAACAAATACAGCTGGCCTCAAATGGCGTTTGCTAATATCCTAGTTATTTCTTCAAATAGAGGGTTCATATTTAGTAATGTGCATTATATTTCATACAGGCATATTACTTAAGTCATTATCTCTCAAATCTTAAATCTCAAATCTACTTATTTACCAAATAGCTGTTACATATGTTTGATGTTCTACTTTCCAGAAGAATATTAACACTTAAAAAACTGCCTTCTACTTTAATTCATAGTGATTAGATTATAATTATTTGTCTTCATGCCAGGACTCATTTTGTGGTCATTTGAATGACCCACATGAAATGAAACAACATTGAGAATGAAAGCTTTTTTGTTCAGGGGTAGAGCCAAGATGGCAGAGAAAAGGCAGCAACCTGCTTGAGCTCTCTCCCAAAGCCTTCTGAATACCTTTGAATAATGTCATAACTCAATTTTTGGAACAGCAGAAACCACAAAAGGATAGGGTAAATAATTTTCCAGCCAAAGAAAACTTATAAGACTAGGGGGAATGTCTGTCACACATGGACAAGAATGGAGGGCAGTTCATCACAGACCAAAGCAGTTTAGCCCCAGACCTAATAAACCAGGAACTGGCCTCAAGCCACTGAATCAGTAGCTCTCATCCTTCAGAGAGTAAGGGGATCAAACAAGAAGTCAAAAGGAGATTACAGAGATCTCCTTGCTGGCATTGAGATAGGACTATTTTGCTTTACCCCTACTCAGATCCTGAATGTCAATTCCAAGGTAAGGAGGAACAGTAGCACATCAGAGTTTGAGCCAAAATTAGAGCAAGGCTCCTCATCACAGTTCCAGGCAAGAAAAGAGTCCTTGTGGTCATTCTAATAAGCATGGAAGAGCTCAAAAAAGATGTTGAAAATCAGATGAGAGAGATAGGAGAAATATTGGGAAAACAAATGAGAGTGATAGAAGAAAATAATGAAAACTGAATCAAAAGAAGATAAAAGGAGACAAAATATAGAAAATATCATCCTTAAAAACAGACTAGGGGAAATGATGAAAGGGATACAAAAAGCCAATGAGAGGAACAATGCCTTAAAATGTAGAACTGGACACATGGAAAGAGAACTACGAAAAAATCACTGAAGAAAAAAAAAACTCCTTAAAAAGTAGAATTGACCAAATGGAAAAGGAGATACAAAAACTCACTGAGAAAAAAAATCCTTGAATATTAGAATTGAGCAAGCAGAAGCTAAGAACTTTGAGAAATCAAGAAATAATTAAGCAAAACCAAAAGAATGAAAAAATGGAAGAAATATTCCATGGGGAAAAACAACTAACCTGGAAAATAGATCTAGAAGAGATTAAAAATATTGAACTACTTGAATGCCATTATAAAAAAGAAAAGAACCTAAAAATAATCTTTCAAGAAATTATCATGAAAAACTTCCCTGATAGGGTATTTCAAACAGCCAGAAAGAAAAAAAATAAGTATCATGGAATCATAGTTAGCATAAAACAAGATTTAGCAGATTCTATATTAAATAATATTGAATATGATATGCAGGAGGACAAATTTAGCTAGGAGAAAAACCGAGAATCATCAACTCAGCAAAACTGAGTATAATTCTTCAGGAGAAAAATGGATATGCAATGGAGGACTTCCAAGGATTCCTGATGAAAAGATTAGAGCTAGATTAGAGAAAAAAAAAAGAAAATTTTTCTTTTAAATAGACTCAAGAAAAGCATTAAAAAAGTCATAGAAAAGGGAACTTAAAAGATATTAATAAGGTTAAAATGTTTACATTCCTACATGGAAAGATGATACTTTTAACTCATAAAAACTTTCTCATTATTAAAGTAGTTAGAAGGAATATATATAGACAAAGGGTACAAGTTTGACTTCAATATGAAGAGATATTATCTAAAAAAATAATATAGGGATGAGAGAAGAATATACTGGGAGAAAGGGAGAGTAAGATAGAATGGCATACATTATCTAACATAAAAGAGGCAAGAAAAAGTTTTACAGTGGAAGAGAAGAGGGAGAAATTGATTAAGAGGTAGAGAACTGTATGCCCAACAGAATTGACTCACAGACAGAATGACATACACATTCAACTAGGCATAGAAATTTATCTCATCTTATAGGAAAATAGAAGGGGAAAGGGATACAAAAATAGGGGATGATAGAAGAGAGGACATTTTAGAGAAAGAGATAGTCAGAAACAAAACGCATTTGAGGACGGAGTGAGTGAAAGGAGGGAGAAAATAAGAGACAGGGGAAATAGGATGGAAGAAAAAAGAGTTAGCAATAGTCACTGGAAAAAAAAATTAAAGCAAGTTTCTTGATAAAGGGCTTATTTCTCAAACACATAGAAAACTGAGTAAATTTTGTAAAAGTAAAAGCCATTCCCCAACTGAGAAGTGATCAAAAGATAGGTTTTTCTTTCTTCATGTGAAAACTGTTCCTATCTTTAGCCATATTTAAAAAAAATCCTCTCACTATTGATCAGAAAAATGCAAATTAAAACAATTCTGAGGTACTACCTCATACTTATTAGAATGGCTAATAGTACAGAAAAGCAAAATGACAAATTGTGGATGGGATGTAGGAAAAATGAGATATTAATGCAATGTTGACAAAGCTGTGAACTGATGCAACCATTTTGTAGAGAAATTTGGAAGTATGGCTATAAAATCATGCATTCTCTTTGACTTAGCAAGACCACCTCTACATCTGTATCCCAAAAGAGAGAAAAAGCAAGAAGAAAAAGGACTGGTTTGTATAAAAATATTTATAGCAGCTCTTTTCTTTTCTTTTTTTTTTTCTTTTTGCTGAGGCAATTGGGGTTAAGTGACTTGCTCAGGGTCACACAGCTAGGGAATGTTAAGTGTCTGAGACCAGATTTGAACTCAGGTCCTCCTGACTTCAGGGCTGGTGCTCTATCCACTGCGCCACCCAGCTGACCCCTATAGCAGCTCTTTTCTTGGGGCAAAGAATTGGAAATTGAGGAGATGTCCTTTAATTGGGTAATGGCTGAACAAATTGTGCTATTGTATGACTATGATGAAATATTTTTGTGCTTTGACAAATGATAATATTAATGCTCTCAGAAAAACCTGGGAAGATTTCCATGAACTGAAGCAAAGTGAAATGTACTATGTACAACATAATATTATTCTTCTAAGATGATCAGCTGTGAATGATTTAGCTACTCTCAGCAATAAAATGATCCAAGACAACTCTGAAGGACTTATGATGAAAAATGCTATTCATTACTAGAGAAAGAACTGATGGTGTCCAAATATAGATCAAAGCATACTTTTTTCTTTATTTTTCTTAAGGATAGTTTTGTCTATGTTTTCTTCACAACATGATTAATATGAAAATGTTTTTCAACTACATATGTATAACTTAGATTGATAACCTCAATAAAGGAGAGGGGGAGAGGAAGGATGGTAGAGAATTTGGTACTTAAAGTTTTAAAAACAAATGTTAAAATTGTTTTTACATGTAACTAGGGGAAAATAAAATACTAAATAAAATTTTAAAAGTTATTTTTAAGAAGATATCTTGCTCTATTCTCAACAAAATGATGACTTAACATTTAATGGAAATCATCTAGCATAAGGCAAAAAATATGTCTTATACTGCCTCTCTGTACTTGCATGACCTAGTGAGTAATAAGGCACTGGAAGTGTCATGTAAGGATAAGGATTGAATTTGTGTGGGCCACTTTTATGTAGTAAACATACATATGTGTGTATGTATGCATATGCACATATATATGTTTACTTACACAAACACACTGATGTGGATTGTTCTACTCATTGTGCACATTTTCCTGGTTACTTTTTTTTCCATGTTGTATTATTCTCTTGAGTTGTCTTCTGAGTCCTTGTTGTATTCTCTGTATTCATTGCTTCTTCTAGCACAGCAGCTGACATTTGTAAATAACAATTTGTTTCAGTGTTCTCCATTAGTAGACATTTATTTTGTTTGGAGTTCTTTGCTACAAAGTTAGATTGATAAATCTCAGGTTTGATCATGCACTTGATGAAGACTTTACAGTAGCTTGCTTCTGGGATCAAATATAAGCTTATCCATTTTTCTTTAAAGTTCTTTGAAATTCAGCTTTAGCCTACCTTTCCAGACTTATACTGTATATGCATATATGTATGCATTATATATATACATATATGATATACATATATATGTGTGTGTGGGTGTGTATGTTTATGTATTTCACACATGACATTCTATTTCCCATTCTGGTGTCTTTTTGCAGACTTTCATTCTTTAATGAATTTTCTTCTTCTCTAAACACTTTAAAATGTTTGCTTGCTTCAAATATTGTCTTAAGAATTTCTTGCATGATGCTTTTCCTGATTCCATTTAACTGTCACTACCCTCCCTTGAAATTACACTCTATTTCACACGTTATTTATCTGGGTACATTTCCTCTCCCATGCTCACTGTTAAAATGTAAATTTCTTGAATTTACACAATAATTTAGTCTTAACCAATACATGCTACATGTTGATCACACTATAATAAATTTCATCAATTAGGAAGTTTTAAGACATTAAAATGTCAGGGTTAGACATCTAGTAGGTCTGAGAAGATAGACTTAAATCTACATATTTCTAAATCCAATCTTATTTCCTTCTTTACTATGTCATGATTTCTTTCTGTCTGATTCTTGGTATTTAATAAATATTTTTTGATTGATTAAATGAAATCTTGCCATTAACTCATAAATTGTGTGACTGCGCACAATTAATTTAACTTCTCAATACCCCAATACCCTCAATACCTCATTTCAAACATGGGAATAATAATAGCATCTATCTCACAAAGTTTTTGTGGAGATCAAATAAAATGATTCTTGTAAATTGTTTTTCAAACCTCAAAGCATAAAATTAATATCAGCTATAATTATTATTCTGTATTTTACTAGGATAAATAATTATTTTTGGAAAAATATATAAGTGGTATTCAAGCATATATTAAAATAGTGTACACTTTCTTTTAATCACAAAATAATCTCAATTTAATTTAACAGATAAAAATTGGATTGTTTGCAAATTGAGATAACATATTCATGAATGTAATTAGATTATTAATGTATAAAATCATTGCTAAACTATTAAACATTGTATTTTGTTGAATTTGATTTTGGGAGTCAAGAGACTGGTCATCTTGATTTTTTTTTTTTTTTTGCTTTTTGCTGAGGCAATTGAGGTTAAGTGACTTGCCCAGGGTCACACAGGGTCATCTTGATTTTTAAAAAGCTTCTTTAAAAATATTTATTCAAATTAAGAAAATTGAAAGACTTATTTTGTCTTCCAAAGATAATTATCAAATAGGAAGCAATTCTTTAATTGTTCCTCAATTCTCTGAATTTTCTATAGGCTTTTTTTTTCTTTCTGAATTTCCCATGAATGTGTAATGTGATATTGGATGCCCTGTATTAATCTGAATGTGCACTTCTTATTTAAAAAGGTCATTTTCTCAGTGAACAAATTAAAATCCCTCAGTGCTATGCCTAAAGGAGTATGAGACACATAGGGTTAACTAGGACAACAATGGCTTGCTTCTAGACTACAGGTATCACTAAAGTGAACAAAGGGGAACACTGACAAAGTGGGTAGGTAACAAGCTCACTGCTGAAGGTAGAACACAAAGAACATCAACAAGGCTCAGGAATAAAAATGACAATCCAAAGTATTTAGTTTAAAATGTAGGGACCAAAGTACTGGATTAGCTATAGTGGTGCCAGGATACCAGCCAGCAGTTGAGGAATTAAGCAGGCAAACTGAATGCAGAGCCAAGAAAACAAGGGGAGATTGATCTCATGTCCTCTTCCAAATCTTGCTTAAAGTAAAAAACAGAGCAAAGCTTTTGGAGGTCAATTACATGCTGATGGAACTCGGGAGTAATCATGCTTTTAACCAGCCAGGGTAGTGACATTTTCCTCTCTCTTGAATTATTTTTAAAGGGACAATAGCCTCTAGAACTGAAGACTTGAAAATGCTAGTCATGTGATTATCACTATATCCATATTTACTTATTAAGAATTATTGTATATAATTTGATCTCTTTTTAACTCATTTGCATTTGAAATAAAAACAAAAATTACCCAAAACAAACAAAAAACTTGGACTTTATGGTACAAATGTAGATCAAGATCAGTAAAGCAGCAACCTCACACTCTACTTGCCAAAGCATAATATGATAGTTTTGAGATGGCCAAATGGGATGGCAAAAGGTGCCAAATTCATTTTTCTTTTTGATAAGAATCAAATCCCTGAATGTGAAAATAACAGCATGATTCTCATATACTATCTGATATTCAAAGACTAATTTCCCTCTGCATATTAGAGTAATGAAAAAAGGAAACCTAGCATAGAGATTCAATGGCATGCTTAGGGCCATATCAAGTTAGTTTGGGGAAAAGAATCAGACTCTTAATGGATTTGTTTTGTTCTTCAGGAAATTGTGTATTTACTGAGTTTCTATTGAATAGGTATCACTTAAAAGTATAGTGGTAAGTTAAAAATGAATAAATTATTAAATGTTGTCCTTGCTTTTCAAGAAACTGTTTTGGTTTGCTTTGTTTAGTTTAGGCTTTATTCTACTTGGGAAACACTCATATATATTTTGTCTTTAGCCCCTTTAAAGTGTCACAGCCATTTGCAATAAAAACATCAAAGAAGGCACATAAGCTCCTTAACCATCATTGGTGATATTGACCTTCCCTTCTTGGTCAATGAAAAGTTATGGTATGGCATCCAGTGACATGCCATTAGAGAGAGTGCCCATCTTCTAGAATGGCAGACCCTTACTCCACTTGAATTAGATTTATATTATTGAAGCAGGAACTTTCTTTTACTTTTTATGTTATACCTAGCACTTAGCACAGTTACTGTCATATGAAAAAATTTTAATCAATGCTTATTGTCTAACTGAATGAGTTTGAAAAACCCATGCAGTGGAAAGAAGTGCTATTTATATAGTACTTGTGGTTATGGGAGTAAGAAAGTCAAGTGATGATTATACTACTACATCATGGTAGAGGACAGGAGCTAAGGAGTAAGGATAGTTCATAAGAGAAGGGAATATACCCTGCACAATGTTGATGCTCTGAGACAAAGACCTTACACTATTTCTGTGTCTGATTCTTCAAACTTTAGATGAATTTGACGGTATAAGAAGGATGTTTGGTTATCTAGGCTCTGACTGCCTTTTATCGATTCATTCTTTAAATTGGCTCCAATAAAGAAGATCCAACCCTGGAATTTTTGTTCTTTTGTTGTTTTGTTTTGTTTTTTGACAGCAATTATTGTGACAACAGATTTAGAAGAAAGGAAACTTAAAGGGATCAAAGCTCCATTATTGTGTGTATGTAACCTGAAGAACTACTGAAAAAGAATTAAAAAAAAAAAAACAGACATTTTTAGTCTGGACTCATCAGTAAAATGGAGAATCCTAAAACTTTATAACTAAAATATATGCAACAAACCCTGAGAAAGTTGAGTTTATTAATGTAAAGAAAGTTTATAAAATGCCATTGGCTCTTCAGCTATACAGTAGTGAATTTGTGAATGTATATAACAACCTGATTTTGGGGAAATGTGTATAGGTACTGAAAATGTCTCTAAATGCTATCTGGTTCAACTGCCCCTCGTGACAGATGAGGAAACTGAAGAACATTAAATTTTAAGAATTTAAATTATTTTCCAAGGTCACAAAACAAGCCACTGTGAAATGAGAATTCTGAATTTTTAGTTACTGGAAGTCATAGTAAATGTTTTTTCTTCTCTGAGTTCCTCCCCATTGTGTGTCATCTCCTTCTCTTTTTAACTTTCACAGATCCTAGGTTATATGTCTTGATTTTGAATAAATAACTCTAATAAAATAAATTAACCATTAATACCAAACTTGAAAATTTCATATTCTGACAAGAATGATTATATTAATTTTTAGTACATCAGTCTCCAGTGATTTAAAACAATGTAATTATTGGGCATACTTTTTCAATCATTTCATTTATCATTGATGAACAGTGACTTTACTAATGTTTAAAATCTATTATCAGTAATAATAAATGTAATTAAATGTGTGATGATTCATTTACCATATGTTTTCATAAATCATTAGGCTAGTATTTAGTTTGTTCTTTGTATATAGGGTAATTTCAGACAGTGCCTTTAAATATAAATGAATGAATATAATTAATTCTTCAGTGCTTAGAGTGGATAATGGAAATTTCTGCTCTTTTTTTTTACAACATGTACTTTTATTTTTAGCGATTACTGGTCCTATGTATTAAAGGACTAATGTATTAAGTATGTGTTAGAGGAAGTGACACAGTAGATTGTGCTTGGAGTGAGTAAGACCTAAATTTAAGTCTGTCTTCAGAAGCTTACTAATTTTATGATCCTAAGCAAATTACTGAAGCTCAATTCATTCAATTATAAAATGGAAGGAAACACCAGTACTTTACAAGTTTGTTTTAAGGATGAAAATAGATAATATTTGTAAAGTACTTATCACAGTATCTGACAGATAATAAGCATTTAATACTTGCTTATTTCCTTCCTTTGTCCCTTCAGAGAATTGTAGTCTTTGATTACATCTATATGGGGATACTTTTCAAATTAAAATCCTAAACTACAACATACTTGGTTAACGTGCCTCAGATGCCCAGAGCCTAAAATACCTTGCCTAGAATTATCCTTATACTTCACTTCCAGTAGATAATGAAGTTTAATGATTGAGCTCTTTTCAGGCTTTGAAAAATTTTGAATTGTTCAGAAATGATCATGCACACAGGGAAGAATAATAGGATGGCTCTGGAATAGGCTCCAATTTAATATAGCTATTGTTAATATTCAAAATTATATCATTCAATCCAATCATGAATGCATATACAAGTGCATTGTGTGGCAGGCTGATGAGAACATAAGTACAACTGAAATGTAAATGTGTAATGCAAAAATGAGAAGCTATGCTAATATGGGAAATGATAAACAAATGAAAGGTAGACAAAAGGTAATAATAACACAAAAATGATGGCATTAAAATACATTACTGATATCTCTCTTGAATGATTTAAATGAGAACAATCTTTTTTAGAGACAGATATTTTGTCAATGAAATAATGATAGTTAACATAATGCCTTAAACTTTAGAAATCAAATATTGCATATATTGGTTCATTTGATCCACACAACAACCCTGTAAAATAAATACAATTTTTATCCACATCATACATCTTATTTAGAACTGAAAGTGTCTTTAAATTTTATGTGGTCCAATTGCCCCTCATGACAGATGAGGAAACTGAAGTTCCCAGAATTTAAATTCCTTTCCATGGTCACACAAGAAGTAACTGTGTGAGGAAGTTTTGAACTTATGTTTTTCTGAACAAATCTGGTTTTATATGTGTGTGTGTGTGTGTGTGTGTGTGTGTATGTGTGTGTGTATAATGCCACACTGTCTCAATAGGAAAAGCACAAAAAATGTAAGGCACCACTACTAAAATTATTATATTTACAGAAAATATATTTAACTAGTGCTAAAATACTTGAGCTGGAAAAGTCTCAAAAATTTAAATACTTATTTTTTTTTGAAGTTTGATTACCATTCTTGCTAATCAACAAAGAAAAGTCAACGACCTCTATTTTGCATTTTAACTCATCTTTAAAGAGAACTTTTTTGTCCATTTTATATTGTCAATAAAATAATTTCAAATACAATTTTGACATCTCATGTAGCATTTAATATTGAAAAGTGTTACCATTGCTTATAACATTTGTAATGAAAGTTTTGTCTCTTTTGGGGGGAAGTTGTAAGAGCATTTTGATTGTTCCAATTTCCTTCCCTATAACAATGAATATTATTTTAGTCACACAAAATTACTAATTTTAAGCATTGGCAGTGATAACTATTGCAAACTATTTTGGTTATTTCCAATCCTATGTTATGATTTTAAATGAATGCAAACAGAAGCAAATAGGCAAGCATCATTGTATAGAACCAAGGAAATATGAGTTCAAATTCTTGTTCTGTCACAAAGTAGTTAACTATTTTGGTCAAGTTGGCTACATCATTTGGGGGTTCCAGTATCATAATAAAATTATGGGGATAAATTAGATGGTTTGGAAAGTTCCTTTTCTGCTTCAATATTTTATGAATATTCAGGTTATATATATTGAATGTTTTAGGCCACTGCAGATTTAGCAGATTTAGCAATTCATATACAGCCTGTCGTAGGAAAGAAGCTCTGTAGATGGCTTAAATGTAGTACCAATTAAGCTTCTCTAATTAATGGAACTACTTTTCCCCCAACTTTGACATTTAATACAATTTATCCAATAATTATGGATAAAAGTAAAAAATGCTTAATTTTTTCACTGAAATGATATGTCCCATTCATACAAAATTCAGTAAAACTGCCTAAGGGAAAAATGAATATTTTCCCTCCTTACTGTGAATGGAGAAAAAAAATGGGCAAGCTTCATCTGATTTTCTGTGGGTGAGAAGTATTTCATAGGCTTCTAGGGGATAAAAGTATTAGAAGTGTTTAACTATGATCATGACTTATCATCAATCACAAATCCATGTCATAAATTGATCCTTTTTTAATGTTTTAAATGTTTTTATAAAATCTTGAGTAAAGCTTCATTGCGTTTGCAAGCTCCGTCTCGCAGGTTAATTTAGCATGACCTAACCTTTTTTAGTTTCCAGAATATCAGAAATAGCCCCAGCCACATTCACATATTCAGCTAATTCTTTCCTCAACTTTACTGTACTCTAATATGACAGTAAAAATTTCTTTATGTGATACAACTCTAGATGATACATGTATTCCCTCTAAGAGGGATATTTTATCTTTTTACCCCTTTAATCTCTTCTGTCTTTACACTTACTACCTTTGATATTTATCCCTGCATTTAATATCTGTTCATACTTGCCCCCTCTCATTTTGATAATATAACATTACTGGATTAAAATATGTTAGTTATCATAAGATTTTGGGAGGAAGAGGAGGAGTAGTCAAAGCAGCATTGATTTAAAACTAGGAGGGATACCTGAGATTATCACAAACTTCTCATTTTACACTTGAGAAAACTGAGGCCTTTAAAGGTTAAGCTGTCCAAGTTCACACAGGAAAATAATAGATAGAACTGGGATTTGAAAATATAAATTCACCTCTGGTAGTTTTGAGTATATCACATAGAACCATTTTTGTGGGAATGTTTAAATAAGCTCTTTGTTATAAGATGGATGTCCTTCATAATCACTTTGAATCGAGGCCTTTCTTTCAGTTTTGTGGAGGCAGTGGGATAATGTAACTTTACCAATGTTAAACAGGACTTTTACATTAAAATCTGTGGAATATATCAAACCTTACAAGGAAGGATATTGTGATTGTAAGTACTTATTAAGCGCCAATTTAATTTTTGTAATTAATTCACCAATATAATACCTTGAAGTTTTTTTTCCTCGTGATAGTCTGTGAAAATGAATGGAAAAATTATTGACTTCCTTTTCTGAATCTTTTAATATATCACTAGAACCAATAAACACTGCACCAGGAATGAGAAGGATTGGGCTGTAGTCCTAATTCTATTACAAATGAGGTATGTGATCTGGTCAGTTATTTAAACCTCAGGGCCTTATCTTTCTCTTTTAAAACAAAGTAATTAGACTAGATGACCCCTTTGTTTTAAGAAGCCTTAACAAAATCAGATTTTTTATATCATTATAGTCTCACTACTTCGGTAATATTACAAATTTCTGTCAAACAAAAGCTCAAAATCAATGGGACAGCATTCTGCTCTTAGATGAATTTAGCATCCTTTCCCTAGTCAGTTTGCTTATGGCAAGTGATTCCTACTTCATAAATTGGAGAAGAGGAGTAGAAGGGGGGCAGGTAGAGAAGACACTTAGTGATAGCACCTTTAACATATTTTATCAAAAGAATTTATGAAATATTTATTTGTCTACTATCTCTTGCTTTTGCTTCAAAGTGAATAGGCAGATATATAATAACAGATAGAAATATTAGGGAAGCTTTTTATCAAGAGGCAAAGGAAATCTTGTCAGAAGAAATATATTGGCCTAGGGGATGCTCTTTGATCTAAGGGGATGAAGCTTTTCGTGCCTTAAAAGCCCTTATACTCAGGTCATGTAGCCAATTTAAATGAATGACTCATTTGCTTTAAACTTTTCTGAAAGCATAAAAAGACTTGACAATTATTAGCAATAAGTATCACATCAATAGGATAAAAAAGTAATATAAAACCAGTCTACTCTTCAGAACTTTCTCCAAGATTAACTTGACAAAAATAAAAAGGAAGATTATATAGTGCCCTTATCACTAGTCATTAGTCAATCAACAAAAGTTCAGTAACTAAGTAAACTTGGACAAGTCTCTGTTAAATGGCTGGTTTGGACCAAGTGGTTGGTCCTTAGTTTTTCATCTGTAAAATAAAGGAATAAGATTTAATCTAACTAGAACAACTAATGTGATTTTTGAGCTTCATTAATACACTTCACTTCCAGGAATAAGGGATAATCCCATTGCACACTGTCCTGGCCAGACCATGTCTGAAGTTGTACTTTTTGTCCTGAATGTTATGTTTGAAAAGACATTAATAAACAGGAAAAATAGTTGAAAGAATTGGGGGCAATTAGCTTTGAGAAGAGAAGGGGAATGAAGAAGAAAAAGACAACAGGTACCTTCAAGTATTGAAAGGTATTAGCTTTCTATTTAATTTCAAATGATGAAAATGAAAGTACTGGGTAGGGAGCAAAGACATATATAGTTCTGATATGAGCAAAAGTACACACACACACACATACACACCCTCTTAACAAACCAATCCAAAGACTAAATGGGTTGCATTGGCAGGTATTAGGTTGTTTTTTTTTTCCACTGAATATCTTCAAGCAAAGGGTTGAAAAGCACTGTTTGAAATGTCTTACAGCAAGATAAAACTCCCAGTCAGAAATTTCTTATGTAGAAATAGAGGTCCTAGACTTTACTTGAAATAAGACTAATTGACCACAAGCTTGGGATTTTTGATCAAATATAGAGTAGGCTTCTTTCAGATGAGGTCTCTTGCAATTCTGAACTTCTATGGATGTGTGATTCTGTGACTTTGACATGGTTGCATTTGTCAGTATGTTGGGAATAAATAATAGTGGATTTTGAGAAAAGCACAGTGATCAGGACTATTCAGTATAGTAATAAATAACCTTATACACCTCATTCGCTTATGCCATCATTCAGGGCTATAAAATAGCAATGACTTCAATACTACAGATATGTTCTCCTTCATTATGTCATTGTTCCTACTATCTTGAAGAGACCATATGAGCACCAGTTTTTTGGGGGATGAATTGTCTGGATTTTGGATTAAAGGAAGTTCATCCTTTGAGAGCATTCTCACAATAGTTCTAGCCTAGTCAGACTTGCTAGAATTTGTGATTATTAGTATACTTTTAAGGGTGAGTTAATTTCATTTTGTGATGAGGTAGTAGAGGGAGATGTTGGAGGAGACTTGAGCAGTGTCCAATAATTGATTTATAAAATTGTAAGTCATTAAAAATGTTAAGGTATTTTCAGTGTTAACTTAAATAGGAATAAAATTATGTAGTATATTGTTATATAATATTTCCAACACATGATTTAAATTTTAGATATTTAAACTTGAAAGGGCTAACCTTCAGTTACCCAAAACATTTACTAATTCAGAATGTCAAATAACATGCGATTTTGACTGCAATCCAAAATTCATCAAAATCCTCTGTGCTAAAGGAATTCCACCCCTTATTTTTCACAGTTGATTTTCAATAATATGCATCTAATTAGGGAAAGATATCAAATTAGTCAAGAAATCTGAGTCATGGAACATTTAAAAGATTTCATTTTATTATCTTCAGTTAAAGATTTGCCTAGTAGCAAGCTTTAGGAAACTTGTGTTACAATGGAGATGTACACAATTGATAAACAAATAATTCTTATATTGAAATGAATTCTTCCAAAATATTTAAGCATCCTTGAAAAGAATTACTTATATGAAGTAATCATCATGTTAAAGAATCCTACTTAAATCCCATAAACATTTTTTATTTTATCTTGTTTGTGAAAAAAAATATTATATTCACTCTGAGTAGCAGATCCTTTTATGAAGATTTTCAGAGGTTTCAGTAATATCTTCTAGGCACAGAATACAGCAGGACTTGCAAAGAATGGAATGGAAAGCAGATGGCAAGATGCTGAGTAACTTGGGGAGTAATGACATTAGATGGACTCTTATCAAAATAGGGAGTTTACCAAAAGTGCTGAGAAATCAAAGTAGAGATAATCTCCATCACCTTAATTTATTTTGTCAAACATTTAGTATCATTTCAGATAATTAAGGTTCATTGTCTTCCAATAATATTATAGAAAAATATGTAAAATGAAAAGCTGAGGAGTTCCTCTGCCCCTCCAAAAAATTTCAAGCACATCACTGTGACTTGTAAAAAATACATTTCCTTGTTCTGCCCTTGCTATTTTTTTTGGTAAATTTATTTATTTTTAATACACATTGCTTTTAGAATCATGTTGGGAGAGAAAAATTAGAGATGAAGGAAAAAACCATGGGAGAGATTTTTTTTAAAAAAATAGAAAAAAAAGTGAATATAACATGAGTTGATTAATATTCAGTCTCACCAGTCCTTTTTCTGGATGTAGATAGCATTTTCTGCCCAAAGTCTATTGGGATAGCTTTGGATCAGTGAACTACTGTGAAAAATCAGGTCTTTCATAGTTGATCATTGCACATTCTTGTGCTTATTTTGTACAATGTATGCCTTGTTCTGTTTGTTTTGCTCAGCATCAGTTCATGTAAATCTTTCCAGATCAGCTTTCTAAATCAGCTTGTTCATTTTTTATAGAACAATAATATTCTGTTACCTTCATATACCACAATTTCTTCAGTCATTCCTCAATTGATGGGCATCTACTCATTTTCCAGTTCTTTGCTACCAGAAAAAGAGCTGCTGCAAATATTTTTGCACATGTGGGTTCTTTTAATTCTTTTATGATTTCCTTGGGTTATAGATCCAGTAATGGCACTACTGGGTCAAAGGGTATGCACAGTTTTATATCCCTTTGGACATAGCTCTAATTTGCTCTCAAAAATGGTTGCATCATTTCACAACTGCACCCACGATGCATTAGTCTCAAAGTTTTTCCACATCTCCTCCAACATTTATCATTATCTATTCCTATCATCTTAATCAATCAGAGACATGTAAAATGGTACCTGAGTTGTTTTAATTTTCATTTCTCTAATCAGAAACACTGGTTGTAATGATTTTTTTCCCCAACTTTGGACTTCCCTTTTAATCTTGTTTCTGTTGGTTTTGTTTGTGCAAAACTTTTTTAATTTAATGTAATCAAAGTTGTCCCTTTTGCCTTTCATGGTGTTCTCTATTTCTTTGTTTATTTCCTCATTGTCTATTCTAATTCCTTTAATCTCTTTTCTTATTGCTAGCATTTATAGTACAATATTGAATAATAATCGTGATAACAGCATCTTTGTTTCACCTCTGATCTTATTGGGAATGAATCCAGTTTCTCTCCATTACAAATAATGCTTGCTGTTGGTTTTAGATGGATGCTGTTTATTATTTGAAGGAAAGCTCCCTTTATGCCTATGCTGTCTTGTGTTTTTAATAGGAATAGGTGCAATGTTTTGTCAAAAGCTTTTTCTCCATCTATAGAGATTATCCTATGATTTCTGTTGGCTTTGTTATTGGCATGAACAATAATGGTAACAGTTTTCCTGATATTGAACCAACCCTGCAATCCTGTTATAAATCCCACTTAGTCATAGTGTATTATCCTGCTAAATTGTAATCTCTTTGGTAATATTTTATTTAAATTTTTTGTATCAATATTCATTAGGGAGATTGATTTGTAATTTTGTTTCTCTGTTTTGGCTCTTCCTGGTTTAGGTATCAGTGCCCTATTTGTGTCATAGAAGGAATTTAAAAGTATTCCTTCTTTACCTATTTTTCCAAATAGTTTACAGAATATTAGAATTCATTGTTCTTTAAATGTTTGGTAGAATTCACTTGTGAATCCATCTGGCCCTGGAAATTTTCTCTTAGGGTGTTCATTAATGACTATTCAATTTCATTTTCTAAAATGGAACAATTTAAGTAATTTATTTCCTCTTCTGTGAAACCTGGAAAATTTATATTTTTGTAAATATTCATCCATTTTGGTTAGATTGTCAGACTTGCTACCATAGAGTTGGGAAAACAGCTCCTAATTATTTATTTAATTTCTTTGTCATTGGTGGTAGGTTTACCCTTTTCATTTTTGATGCTAGTGATGTGGTCTTTTGCTTTCCTTTTTTTTCTGATCAAATTAACCAAGGGTTTATCTGTTTTGTTGTTTTTTTCATAAAACCATCTCAGTTTTATTAGTTCAGTAGTTTTTTCAGTTTCAATTTTATTAATCTCTTCTTTGAGTTTCAGAATTTCTAAGTTGGTATTTAATTGAGAATTTTTTATTTGGTCTTTTTCTAGCTTTTCTACTTGCATGCTCAATTCGTTGATCTCCTCCTTCCCTATTTTATTCATGTAGCTATTTAGAGATATAAAATTTCCCCTCAGAACAACTTTTGCTGCATCCCATAGGTTTTGATGTGCTGTCTCATTATTTTCTCATTCTCCTGGATGAAATTATGGATTATTTCTGTGATTCATTGTTTGACACACTCATTCTTCAGAATTAGATTATTTAATTTCCAATTGGTTTTAGTCTGTATTTCCCTGCCCCTTTATTTAATATAATTTGTATTGCATTGTGGTCTGAAAAGGAAGTATTTCCCATTTCTACCTTTCTCCATTTGATTATGTGGTTTTATGGCCTTATACATGGTCAATTTTTATGTAGATTTCATGTACTACCTAGAAAAAAGTATATTACTTTCTGTCCCTATTCACTTTTCTACAGAGTTCTACCATACCAAGGTTTTCCAGGATTCTATTAACCTGCCAGGTTTGTTTTTTCTTGTTTATTTTGTGGTTAGATTTGTCTGATTCTGAAAGTGAAAGGCTGAGTTCCCCCACTAGAACAATATTGCTATCTATTTCATCCTATAACTGCCTTAAAATATGCTCTAGAAATTTAGGTGCTCTACCACTTGGTGCATACATATTTAGTAGAGTTACTACCCTTTATCAAGAAGTACTTTTCTTCCTTATTTCTTTTACTAAGATCTATTTTTACTTTCGCTTTACCCGAGATAAGAATTGCTACTCCTGCTTTTCTTACTTCAGCTGAAGCATAATAAATTCTTTTCCAGGCTTTTACCTTTACTTTGTATGTGTCTTTATCAAATATGTTCCTTATAAACAACATATTGTAGGATTCTGTTGGCTATTCACTTCCTTTTTTATGGGAGAGTTCATCCCATTCACATGCATGGTTATTAATACCAGTTCTACATTTCTCTCCATACTATTTTCTTCCCGGAATACTCGTTTGTTCTCTCTTTCCACTCTTTCCTTAGAGGTGTTTTTTTTTTTTAATCCATCCCACCCACTACTTCATCTCCTATCACCCCCTTCCTCCTTCTCTTACTTTTTTTCCTCTGGTGTTTCTGTCTTACCTTCTATTTTGTCCCTCTCTTTTCTTTCCTCTTTCTCATTCTACTTCTTTATAGTGTTAGATAAATTTCTATATCCAATGGAATGATTAACTTATTTCCTATTAGAGTCAAAACTAATGGGATCCAGCTTCAGACAATGCTTATCCATTTCTCTTCTTTCCCTTGATTGTAATAGGTCTTTTGTGTCTCTTTGTGTGAATTAATTATCCCATTATACCTCTCCTTTTCTCTTTTTCTGGTACAGAACTTTATTTACCTCTTAAAATGCCTTTTTCTTTAATGTCATCATACCAGAGTCCATTTATAACCATACCTTCAGTCCATGTGATGCTGCCTCTGTCTTCCCCATTGACAGATACAGTTTTCAAGAGTTACATGTATCATTTTTCCATCTAGGTATGTAAATAGTTGAATCTTTAAATAATATATGTCTTCCCCCTGTTTACTTTTTTATACGTCTCTTGATTCCTATGTTTGTAGGTTAAATTTTCTGTTTAGTCCTGGTTTTTTTTTTTCCAATAGAAATGATTGAAAGTCTTTTACTTCATTGAAGATCCATCTCCTCACCTGAAAGATGCTGCTGCATCTGGCTGGGTAGTTAATTCTTGGTTTTAAGCCCAGGTCCTTTACCTTCTGGAATATGGTATTTAAGGCCCTCTAATCCTTTATTGTAGAAGCTGCCAGATTCTGAGTAATCCTGACTGTTTCTCCTTGAGATTGAATTGTTTTTGTCTGGCAGCTTGCAGTCTTTTTTCCTTGAAATTGTAGTTCTGTAGTTTCACAACAATGTTCTTTGGGGTTTTCCTTAGGGGGATCTCTTTCTGAAGGTGATCAAAGGAGTCTTTCAATGAATATTTCTCCTTCTTTTTCTAGAATATTGGGGCAATTTTCCTTAATAGAAGTACATAGTAAACAAATTATTTCTTTTAGAATACTATTCAAGCTCTTTTTTTGGTCATAGCCTTCAAGTAGGCCAATAATTTTTAAATTGTCTATTCAGGATCTATTTTCCATATTGGCTATTTTCCCAGTGAGGTATTTCACATTTTCTTCCATTTTTTTCATTCTTTTCTATTTGTTTGACTGATTCTTGCTGTCTCATATAGTCATTAACTTCAATTTGCCCTGTTCTAGTTTTAAAGTGTGATTTTCTTCAATTAGCTTTTGCATCTCTTTTTTTCCATTTGGTTAATTCTACTTTTTAATGAGTTTTTTCTTCAGACATTTTTTTCCTTCCTTTTCCAAGATATTGATTCTCTCATGCATACCTCTCATTTCCTTTCTAATGTTTTTTTTTCTACAGCTCTTATTTACCTTTTAAATTCTTTCATGAGTACTTCCAAGAAACTTCTTTGGGTTTGAGACCAATTTATATTACTCTTTAAGATTTTCTCTGTGGATATTTTGTCCTTATCTGAATTTGTGTTTTGGTCTGCTCTGTTACCATAGTAGCTTTCTATGGTGAAGGTTCTTTTCTGTTTTTTGCTCGTTTTCTTTCTTTTTTTTTTTTTGGTATTTCCTCTTTTTTTATTTTTATGGTTGAGTTCTTCTTCTGGGGTAAACAGATGCTGTCCCAACCATCCTGTGAAGCTCTGAGCTTTGGCTTTGAACACAGGGGTTCCTTGTGTTTGCAAGAGGTACCTTTGCCTACTCTTTTCAGGAAACAGTCTGGTTTCCCAGAGTTTGCCTTGTGAGCTAGAACTGGAAACTTTCCCAATGATTTGCTGCTCTACTGAGCCAGAAATGAGGGTCTCAATTGCCAACTTGTTGTGATTAAGACCCTCTCACCAGTTTTCTAAGACTCTGTCTGAGCTGGGCTGAAAACCCTTTTTATCCAGTGAGACTGAACTTGAAGGTTTTTTTCTGTCTGTTTTGAAATGGAGAGTGGTTTCATTCTGTCAGACTCTTCAGAAGTTTGGTTTTATGTAGTTTTCAAGGAAAATTGGGAGACCTTAAGCAGGTTTCTGGCTTTACTCTGCCATCTTGGCTCCACCCTTGGAAGTCTCCCCTAATTATTCTTTGAGGAATTTTTTTTTTAAGTTTTGAAGAATGTTTTACTGGGTTCACAATCTCCCAGGGACTTTATTGTAATAGTTGACATTTAACTTTTATGTCAGATTTCTGGTTACTCTAGTTCAAATGCTTGACAAATTTCACTGTCTTAAAGCAAAACATTTTATATGTGCTCTTTTATATATATATATATATATATATATATATATCAGTTCATTTTGAATAAGCTTTTATTTCAAAGACAAAAGCTTTTATTTAAATATTATAAAATTATTTAACATTTTTCCCTGCAGTGTGCTCACTAGTATCCAGGAGCAATATTTTATGTTTTATGCATATTTGAATAGTCCCAAGAAACAACCTGTGGGAATGTAATGACTAGAAGAAAACCTGTTATAAATGTAGTATAAACTCTATTCAGAAGTCCTTAGGCATGCAGGATATTTCTTTTCATAGCTCTAGAAGCGTACACATGCAAATTAGAATGTTCTCCTTGCTAAACAAACAAAGCCATAGGATTTAGTTAATTCTAAAGAATTCTATAATAGGAGAATCACAAATAACAATCAGAAAAGCTGACATTTTACTAATATCTGGTTGTCACTGAGATGTTCACAGGGACAAAGGCCTATATCAGATTTTGGAAGAAATATTCAGAATTTATGGAGTTAAAACTAAAGATAGAAAATGTGGGCATTTCATAGGGGATCCAGCATTAGTTAATGTTTATAATTCATGGCCCAGTTGGTATTGGCTAATTAAGAAAATCGTTTGGGACAAGAAAGCATTCATGAATGATTGTGGGTTTTTTATACAGTTCATAATAAGCCCAGAGACTTAGGGCAGCATTTCAATATTCAATAGAAATAGGACTACATAATTAATTTATTTGGTATTTATCTCATTCTTTACTTAAGTTCTGAGCACTTATTTACAACAGTAGAAAAGGTTTTGAAGCCTACTGAGGAAAAAAAATGATAAGTATTTCAATGTACAGGATTCCTCTCAGTTTTTATGATTTTAGCTTGCATAATTTAAAGTGAATATTTGAAAATAGATAATTTTATTTGATAGCATGTAGATTTTACATTAATGAAGTCTGGTAGATATATTCAGTATTGTGTACATCCACAAAAATAATATATTCAAGAACAGTTTGGAAGATAATTCATTCTGTGAATGCATCCACTTAAAGATCTGATCTAATAAGAGTTTTCATATTGCATCACAATATGAATTTATACTTGGTTTGATGAATTATGCATTCTGTAGAAAATCTAGTTATTTTATTGGTAGATATTGAAATGTGTTAATTTATTTTCTGCACAAGTTAATTCCTGTCATTTTATATCTAGGACAAAGTCCAGCAATACCTCCTCCACTACCTATTGGACAAATTTCCCGACCTGAACCAACACCATCAGCTCTTGGAGGCAAGTCCTTATCACTTTTTCACAGACTTTTATTTCAAATATAGTCCCTTCTTAATGCTGTAGCAAGATTTTCAATGCTGTTCTCTTATATTACCTGAAAATACTATTGTAGGGTGTGATTTTCCTTTCCTGGCATTTCATATTTAGATAACCAAGAAAACCAAAATATTTCCCCACAGAATTCCAAGTTGGTGATCTTCAGATTTGGGAGATATACCCATTTTTGCAAAAAGGAAAATGGGCAGGAGACATTAGGTCAGAGATACATTCTACCATTCTTGATATTGTAAATACACTTGCTAAAAGTGTCTTGGTATGCTTTCTCTCAGATAAGATAATTTTTTTTTGTTTAAAGGCACATTCATATGCTTTTTACCAACAAATTCAGGGTTCTAGCTAATAGCTTAACATGCTCTCAGAAGAACACACAGTGTCAAATTTCCAAATCTGAAAACTTTCAGGCCATGAAAGAGCTCATAAAAAGATTTTTAAAATCAACTAAGAGAAGTAAAAAAATTAGAAAGAGAAATGAGAATGATTCAAGAAATCATTAATAAGAATCAACAGCTTAGTAAAGGAGAAACAACAAAAACAAGTGCTGACAAAGATAACGCCTTAAAATAGAATAGGCTAAGTCGTTAAAAAGATGCACAAAAAATCCAAGGAGAAAGAGAATTCTTTGAAAAACAGAATTGGCCAAGAGGAAAATGATATCCAAAAGTCACTGAAAAGAATTCTTTGAAAAGCAGAATTGGCCAAATGAAAAAAGACCACAAAAATTCACTGAAGAAAAGAATTCCTTAAAAAGTAGAATTTAGCAAGAGGAGAAGCAGACAGAAAAGGTCACTGATGAAAAAAAAAATCCTTAAAAATTAGAATTGAGCAAGCAGAACCTTCCCTGACACTAATGAACCAAAGGGAAAATATAGAAATGGAAAGATCCACCAATCATCTACTGAAAGCAGTCTTGAAATGAAAACTTCCAGAAACACTATAGCTAAATTACATAACTCTCAAGTCAAGGAAAAAATATTGCAAGCAGCCAGAAAACAGAAACAAAAACAAAAACCAGTTCAAGTATCAAGAAAATATATTCATCATAACACAAGATTTAGTGGGTCCTACATTAACAGATTGGGGGTCTTGGAGTATGATATTACAGAGGGCAAAGGATACCTATTCATGAAAACTAAATACGATCTTTCAGGGAGGGAAATGGAAATTCAATGCAATAGAGGACTTTCAAGCATTCCTGATGAAAAGACCAGAGCTGAATAGAAAATTTGAGTTGAAGATGGCCAGATGATATATTTTTTTTAAAAAATCAAATTAAGTTGTAACATAGGGGAATGCATTAGGAGAATGAAAAAGAGAAAGATAAATTATATGATATAAAGAGGCATGCAAGAATTTTTTTTTAATAATGGAGGAGAAAATGGGGAAGGTGATGAGGAATACGAACCTTACTTTCACTAGAATTAGCTGAAAGAGAGAATAACATATATACTTAATTGGATATAAAAATCTCAAAAAGGGAAGAGAAGGCAAAAAGAGAAGGAGAAAGATATTTATGATAGAGAGCATGGATCAGAGGAGGCAGTAGTCAGAAGCAAAATGCTTTTGAAAAGGGACAGGATGAAAAGAGAGAGACAATATATATAATAAATAGAGTGGGGGAATAGTATGGAAGGAAACATAATTAGCAATCTTAATTGAAAAAAATTAAACAAGTTTTTCTAATAAGAGCCTCATCTCTTAAATATATAGAGAAACAAATCAATTTTATGGGAATAGAACCATTCCCCAATTGATAAATGATCAAAAATATGAACAATCAGTTTTCAGATGAAATAATCAAAGCTGTCTATAGTCATATTTTCATATGAGAAAATGCTCTAAATCACTATTTGTTTGATAAATACAAATTAAAACAATTTTAGGTACTACCTCACATCTATTAGGCTGGCTAATAAGCAAGAAAAGGAAAATGTCAAATGTTGGAGGGAATGTGAGAAAATTGAGACAATGGTGCACTTAATGAAATTCTGAATCATTATGTAGAGCAAATGGGAACTATGCCCAAAGGACTATAAAACCACACACATCCTTTAACCTAGCCATTCCCTACAATATTTATATCACAGAAAATTTTTAATGAAAAGGAAAAGGATCTATATGTAAAAAATATATATTTTTTTTCTGGTGGTAAAGAATTGGAGATTGAAGGGATGGCCATAAATTGGGGAATGATTGAAAAAAGTTAAGGTATATAATGATGATGAAGCTACTATTGTGCTAGAGGAAATGGTGAACTAGATGATCTCAGGAAAACCTGTAAATTGAGTAGAATCAGGAGAAAATTATACACAATAACAACAATATTGTATGATGATCAATTGAAATGACTTAGCTATTCTCAGCAATACAGTGATCCAATACAACTCTGAAAGAAGTAAGATGAAAAATGTTATCCTTTTCTAGAACAAGAACTGATGGAGTCTGAAAACAGACTGAAGCATATATATGTGTTTGTATGTATATATACACACATACATATATATGTATATGTATGATTATATGTATATTATTTATATGTATATGTAGATATACATATATATGCTTTGTTTTTCTTGTTTTTTTAAATTTTAGTCTGTAGTTTCTCTTACAACATAATATGAAAATATGTTTTAAATGACTACATATATGTAACCTATATCAAATTGCTTGCCTTCTCACTGAGGTGAAAAAGAAGAGAATTTGGAATTCAATTTTAAAAAAAAGACTTTGAAAATTGTTTTTACATGTAATTTGGGAAAATAAAACACTAAAACAAATAAAAGGATTTCATAAAAATAATAAAGAAAGAAAAGTTTTGTGATGCTCTAGATCTCATCATATACTCTCAAAGTTCTCTAAGGAAATGGGATATCTGGGTGGGGGAGGGAGTAGAAACTATCACTAATATTATTTCAGAGCTATTTTATCTAGCCTTTTGTAGACTAATAAAGGGAAAGCTTAAACAAAATATTAAGGATAACCTAACCTGGAATATATTGAGTGATATGTCTTAAGACAGAGCTGTGTGTGCATTCAAAGAGTTCAAAAGTTAAGAAATTTACCCACAGACGTAAGTAACACCTTTCCATGAAGAACAGTTGGGAAGTTGAGTTGGGAGAGAGATCCAAATGTGGTTGAAGATATAAAAAATAACTTTATTGATCCAGAAGAAGAAGAAAAGGGAGTTGAATAATATCAAAGAATTTTATAATAGTGTTTAAGCAAGCAATTTCATACTGCTACTTTTACTATTAAATCATATTTCAAGAACAGAAAGATTTAATAAGAATAAATACAAAATACATTTGAGTTACTAACAGAATGGGGAACTTTAGCTAGAGAAGAATTTTTTGGGGAAAAAAAGACTTCAGAGATTTAGGTGGATAGCAAGATCAATACAAATCAACAATTAGATATGACAGCCAAAAGAAGTTAATGTGATTCTATGATGAATTGAGAAGAATTGTCCAAGACTAAGGAGGTGATGGGTTCTGTTATAAACTGTCCAGTTAAACTTCATATGGATTATGGTGTTCAGTACCACGCTTTTAGAAAAAATATATTGATGTATTGGAAAGCCTCTGGAGGAGTAGTAAAGGGACCTCTTTACTACTTTGATTTGAGATAACTCTATATGAGGATTGAGTGAAGTAATGGGAATGTTTAGCCTGTAGAGGAAAGATCTTGGAGAGAGGGGCAGGATTGTTTTCTTCCAGTATTTTAATGGTTATTATATAGAAAAACCTAGGAGCAATGGATAGAAACTACAAGGAAACATATTTAAACTTAAAATAAGGTAAAGCTTCCAGAAGAGGGAAGGACTGCCTCAGAAAGTGGATTTTCCATCTCTAATGATCTTGAAGTGAAGATTGGATGACCACTTGTTCAGGATGTTGAGAGAGGATTCTTGGTCAAATATTTACTGGAATAAATCACTACTCTAAGGTCCCTTTCAACTCCAAAATTCTGTGATTCTGAAACCCAAAGCACTTTTCTAGATATAATCTAGTAGGTATCTGAGAGGTAGAAAAAATTCTATTATATCCGTCTTGTACATAAAGTAATTGATGGCCAAAGAAATTAAATGACTTGTCCAAGATCATGTAGATAGAATGTGTCAGAAGAGATTATAATTCAGGTCTTCTGGTTCAATAGTAGTTTCCAACAAAACATAGTTAATCTTCAATTTCTATTAATAAGAACTAATTTGTAATGAGTAGTTTGCCTTCATTTTATGGTACACACATTTATGTGTATCATACATATTAAAAAGATGCTGTTCGTTTTTTATAAACAATAAACAATGATAATATGTGTTGGATCCCTAGACTTCTATTCTCCATACTGGAAATAAACTCATGGATTTCATAGAGAATAGGCTAAATGTGGCATACATTGGGATGATCATAAAGTAGAATTGAGATTAATTAATGCAGTTGATTGTTGAAAGATAATGGCATAATTTTTTTCAGAGACTGACTTTTAAAAAAAGCACATCAAATTAAACAAAATAGCTTAGCAATCAGAAAATTAAATTACTGTTCAGGGCAGAGACCCATAGATATATTTATCCAAAGCATATCCTACTCATATTATATGCATGCCTTTAAGTAAGGCAAGGGATTACATGCTGAAACCACCATATAGAATATGACAGAGACATTAAATGGCTCCATTAAATCAGTCTTGCATCCTTTAGCTTAATTCAATAATGGAAACACTGTTTTCCTACTTTACAGCTCCTTGGTTTCCTATTTTACAACTCTTTGGAGTTATTTGGTCACAAATAACTGGAGACTCATGCCTCTCTTTCCTCTGCATATGGTAGAGGTCACACAAGAGACATTTTTCAAGATTAATCTGGATACTCATAAACTGAAGTTAAAGCTTGGTCAAACCAGACAAGTATAGTAGCTGAGGTGTAAAGAACTGGGTCCACTTATACATGGTTTTAACCATTGGAAAAGCAATCAAGTGTTTTGACAAGGGTAAATCTGGGTATAAATGTGAAAAATGTGAGGGTTGGATATAAGAAGGTAGATGGGAATTAATTGAGTGGCGCTCACATGCACACACACACATTTGTAATCCACTAAACACTCATGATATCACCATTCCCTCTTGATAGCTCAAATAAAAAGACTAGCTAACCAGGATATATCTGTTACCTCAAGTTTATCTTTCTTTCTCCATTTTCTATTTATTTTCACAAGACAATACTTTTTTCCCCCTGAGGGCTCAATTGCATATTCATCTTAGTATTTTTTATTCTCATGGTTTGATTCCTTCCCTGAAAGGTAGGGATTAGATCCTCAAAACTGGACATTCTGGTGTTCTGACAGATCTCAGAATGCTCCTACGCTGGCATTAGCCATTTGTATCATTTTTGTCTGAGCAGCTACGTCCCTTCAGAATATTTAAAAGTTCACCCCCAGAAATGTTGGTTGATCACAGATCTTGCCAATATTTTGAATTGCCTTGCTAGATGCCCAAGCATGCTAGAGAAGATAATTAAAAGAGGGAATATTGCAAGGATAAAATGTTATTACAGAAATGAATATTCAGCATAATATCTCTTAATCCAAATCTAAGAATATTTTAAAAAAAGACAAGAACTCCATCAGCTTTTATTAACTGGAAATTTTAATATATACATATTTTATATATATAAACTTGTAGGAAAAAAACTATATAAAATTAATTTAATCTGCATTGGACCAAAAAAATAACCTAAAAGAGTACACTTGGTTTAAACATTACATGTGAATCTTAAATTCATTTTAGGATCCTGAAAATTATCCAGCATCTGAACTTTATGTGAAATCAAATTCCTCTTGGGAAAATAATTTCTAATTGTTGATTAACTTAGATAATCCCTACATCTAATAAACATAATGCTACTAAGACAGTTTTAACATTTATTGTATTAAATAATTAAGCCTTGAAAATATCCCATTTCCAAGGATCCAATATTTTGCCCTTTATTGTGCATCCAGTAAATGATGAAAATTTATACAAATTTATATCAGCTTCTCTAAGAGAAATTAAAAATTAGGAGAAAAAAATCTTACTTTACTAACACCCAGACCTGCCAGTCTTCAAAAGGAAAGTTTATCTTAATGTATGTAAGGCTATATAGAAAATTTAATTACTTATTACAATTATGTGCCCATTTGCTTTAACCCGTGAGAGAATTGGATCAGAATTTATAGGGCCATTGGTTAAAAGGTTAGTATCACATTTCATTTTGAATTTGAAGCATAATAACCCATGTGAAAAAAAATAATTTAGCAGAAAACCAATCTAATGGCTGTTAAAGTGCGTTTATGGCAAGAGATATACTATGAACAATATTGTTACCTTAGGTTTGACATGAACATAATTCTGTTGTTGCAGGAAGATGAATGTAAATCAGAGTTTGCCAATGTGTGCAATTGAGGCTGACTTTGATATTCAGATCATTTACGTATTTGGATTTTGATTATAACCAAACAGAGGTCCATAAAACATTAAGCAGTAAATGTTAGTGTCCATCAATCTGTCACTTGGAAAAAATTTATTATTTGAGTGGGGACATTTAGTTGCCATTGTTATATTTACAGATTAGTTCAATTTGGCATTTAATTCTTACAACTTAGTCATATTTGCTCAAGTACTAAAATGCAAAAGTATCAAAATAGAAAAAGTATGAAAACACATAAAATATTAAAAGACATTAATGACCCCAGAGAGTTATGGAGAGAGGCCAAAGCAATTGATTTGAGCAAAGAGATCATGTTAAGATAAGATTGAATTCTTAATTGTTCCAAAGTTATTTTTTTCTTTTAAAAAGTCTATGAAAGGAATTCAAATTGGTAACCAAAAGGAACTTGATAGCACTGTTTGTCACATCTTAAGAATTTTCTACTTTAGTGTATGAAATCTAACTGATCATCTAGTCATGAAAGTCAGGCCTATATTAGGAAGGCAATACAGGGGAGTAGGAAGGGGAAAGAAGGAAGGAAACATGCTTATTATGTGTCTACTATGTACCACACAATGTGTGTGATACAAGACTTTTTAAAATATTATTTCACTTGAACCTTACAACAACCTAGCAGACAGGTGCTATTATAGATTTGACCAGAGTTACACAACTAATCAAGGTCTGAGGCTAAACTTGAATTCATATCTTCCTGATTCCACGACTAGCATCTAACCACTGCACAACAAACAAAAAACAAAATCCTAGATTTGACTTTGGCCAGGACTATGTATCTTCCTCATCGCCAAAGCTAGAAATATTTATGATACCTACATTCTGGGAGAACAGTAGTGATCTGATTAACTAAGATAATGTATGTAAAGTACTTTGTCACTCCAAAACCTCATATAATTCTAAGTTACATATTTCAAACTGAAATTAGTATGGTCCAAAACACAGGTAGGTAGTCTGAGGTTTTTATTAATATTACAATAGAAAGTATTTTGAAGATGGTCACAAATGTTCAGAGTTATTATTACTTTTCCATGAAGAGAATGAAGCCTTTTCATCGGAGAAACTCATTATGAGGATCTGTCCGCAAAAGGCTATTTTCAAGTTATAAGAGAGTATAGGCTTTGTCAAGGTCTCTAGTCATGCAGATGTGCTGTCTGTAACTTCATTAACATAATGGATTTGGAAGCAGGTCATATTTAGTATTAATCAAGTTGTTTTTAGTGAGGTTGATTATGTACAGCCCTCTTGAGACACAATTTTAGGTCTGACCTTCGTCAGAGCCAGGATGAAAGTAAATTTGAAAGTTTGGTTGAGGAATGGAAGAGAGAACAGAATATGGTATGCATTTTACAAACTTTTATTCTTACAAACTTAATTTCTTAAGCAAATTAAAGTCTAATGTTAATACAAATTGCTACTTTATTTAAGTAACAGGAATGAATTATAATAATAGGCTTTTTTATATGGCCATATAAACAATTTAGGATCAAAAATGTTGTCTCCTCTTGAAGGGACCTGAATTTGGTTTTGGCTTAGAATGAATTCTCTCAGAGACAATAGTACTAATTTTATCTTAATTCATCCAAGGTTACAGAAATCAGGCATACAGATGAAAAATTAGACTTCTAGCTCCCTAAAAGACTCATCAAAAATCTTATTGGCAATAATCCACTCAAAGTGAGGGTCTTTCTAATTTAAAAGAACAAGGACCCCTCCAAAAAAAATTAACCAATTGTGGATTGGGCTTTGGAGTTACACCTTCCCTCTCTTTCCTTTTATGATCTTATTTTTCAATTCTTTCCTGGTGCAACTAAATCAATTCTTACAATGCTCACTGCTTTGAGGGTCCTTTATCATTAAATCTTAAAAGGGATTACCCCAGACTCCCATCATTGCTTTTTTGTAAGAAGGTTGGTCTTTTAGAACTGGAAGAGGCATTATCTCTAATCTTCATCTACTCTCCCTGCAACAAGCTGACTCCTTGGTTTAAACTCTTCTGTAATCTCATCACCATGGATTTACTCTACTTGATTGACATAACTTTCCTTCATCCTCCTTCTCCATTTGATTAGAAGTTGGGGTGAGGAGAGAGTGGGGGAAGGAGGTAAATACCAAACTCTTTCCAATGCCTTTCTTTATAGAGGATAGAAACTGACCTTTCTGGCCTCTATTGGTTTGCTTTCAACTCCATGAAACTTGAGTAGTACCTTCCAGTTACCACTTTCCTGCCTGATTTCTCCTTCCATTAAATTATAAGCTCATTGAGGTCATGAATTGTCTTTTGGTTGTTGTTGTTGTTGTTGTTAATTATACCAGTATGTGATTAATAAATATTTATTGAATTGACTGTGTCTAATACAAGCTTATCATGAAGACAAACTTAGACTAAAACTAGTTACTTCTGAATCAGCATGTTATGTTTTTTTTCATACATATTTCACTGTTTTCCAGAAATCTAGTGACTCCAAGAACAATTCTTTTATGTATACAATCCGCCCTTTGTAACAAAATTACAGATGAACCTTACTATTAAAAAAAAAAAAAACCTATAACAGGAGTTTGGAGAAACTATGGACTACTTATAGCCATTGTATTAATAAAAATTTATGTCAAGTTATATATTAAAAGCAAAAAATATAAAATAATAAAAATAAATTTAGTGCTGGCTTATTTCATTAACACTATTAGACAATATTATTTATTCAACTCCAATTTAAAATAGGCAAAAGAATGCCTTTACTCATGTTAATCGACATACTGTCAGGCACATAATCTGCTTTAACAGATAAGTACAAGAATATTTCCTTCAATATTTTTGGCAGTAGTTTGATGCTGGTTTTAGAAGTAGACAAGAATCTGAGAGTTGGTAAGGGCTTCAGAGATTAAAGAGCCAAGTTTCATTTTTGACATTTTACATTGCTGAGAGGCCAGCTCAGGGTAATAGGATTGTGGTTTAAGCTGTTAATGTGAAATATTGTTAACCTTTATTTATTCATATTTCTTAATTTCTAGTTTAAACAATAAGATGGAGTTTTTAAGGGTAGTCTCCAAAATACAGCAAACCACCATGTAAACTTACTTTTCTTCACAGTTTACAAATATAAAAATATTTGAAAGTTTAAAATGTCAACATGTAGAGTTTTCCCCCAATATTGCTACTTGATCTAATTATTTCATTCCTTGCGTAGTGCTTTCTTCCCTCCTTTCACTCTTAATCTTTCTTCTTGTTCCTTCTGTAAGTTTTTTCATTCTAAAGCATCAGCTACTTAATGTTTTATCTTTTTTTTTCTGTACCCTTCCCTCTACCTGTTTTATTATATCTATAGAACCCAATATTCCTTTATATAGAATGATATTATAATTACTTAGTCTCTACATTAGTTTTTATCATGCCCAGAGGAAAACATTCAAAGGACATTTGATTATCACATTTAAGTGTTCAGTATGAGCAAAAGCATCAATATTTGTCACATAAGAAGATAGAGAAATTCTGGGGGGGGAATCATCTAACTCTTCAAATGAAATTGCAATATTCTTTAATACTGCTTTAAATGCAAACATATACAGAAGAGTTCCATTTATAGAAATATATACATATGTTCAAATATATAATACATATATATGCCTAACATACATATATATGTATATGTATAAATGTACATATTTAATGACTGGGAACTCCACCAATACTTTTTTGGATAACTTGTATGTTTGTGTGGAGGTGTATACATACATTCACATTAATAACAGGTATAATAAAACACAGACATGTATGTATCTACATATTTATTTATAACAAAGGGGACAAAGAGACTAAAAAAAGTCTTAATTAAAATCATCTGGCTTATTTGTCTAATCAAGAGAGATATCTGCCAAAAGTAATATCAGATTAGAATATGTAAACCCATTTGTAAAATCTTATGAGAAAGCAAAGAATGAGCAGCATAATCCCATAAAGCAGTGAGAAGAAGTGGAGGCTATACTAATTTTTGAAAGCCTTAGCCAATTATCTAAGAAAATTCATCCCAAGTGCATTCAAGGTAGAAAATGGAGATAATAAACAAGAAATATAGGAAAGCTTTTCAAAAGGCATTATAACAAATTCTAATCTGAAAACTGATATAGAAATGACCAATATCGATAATTTATATTCTGTTTGTTAAAATAAAATCAATTTTATTGTTTGTGGTATTATTGAGTACTCAATGTGTATTTTATATAGATAACACAAAAGTCTCCTCATGAATATTTTCTTCTAGAATATAGTTAGAAGGCAATGATCATAGAGAGCCCAAAATGACAAGGAACTTGATAATAAGAATGAGCAAATAGTTTTGTATTCTAACCCAATTTTGCTTTTGGCAGATAACTCTCTTGGTTTGGTAATTGCATAAGATATTTTTTAACTAAGGGATTTTCTGGTATTTTATTCTTCCTTTTGTGGAAATTCACTAATATTGGCTAAATTAACTCCTAGATAAAATTATTATAGTTAATATTGTCAGTTCTAGTGTCATCCTTGTTTAAAATATAAATCATATCTTTTTAGAATTATTTTTCTTATTTTTTATTTTCTAATTCTGATTCTACTTCTATTGTATAAATTTTCTTACTATAAGCAAACATAAGAAAAAAGGACAACTCATCAATTATAAGTCTTGTCTGACTTTAAAAATAATCTATATTTTTCCTTAGATTATTTAGTACTTTCCAGTTCCATTGTCTAAATTCTTTTTAGCCTGTTCCTCCCTATTTTGCCACTCTGGAAGTGTAGGAAATCCTCCTGGGCCAGATTCCTTTATTGACTAGCAAGGAACTTTGACCTGTTTCAGTTCTAACTTGAGCTAAGTAACCTACCTCAAGTCCTTCATGTTTAACAACTTGGCTCAAAACACCATGTTAAAAAGTATGGAAGCAAGTACACAGATTTGTTTCACTCCACTGAAAAGGTTGTAAAACAAGACTAATGTGAAATATTGTTGGTGCATGATTTTTTTCTTTGCAGATGATTATGCATTCACTCAATGTAGCCCCTGAAGTTGAGATGCAACAAAGTATGGATTTCTGCTACGTGTGCTAATTTTGTCCTAACAGTCAACAAGAAAACATTGGTACTCCATGAGCCAGAACCACAGCATCCATATGTGGAACCATCAGTTATAGTAAATGGAGAAGTTTGAAAATTGTGGATAAGTTCATTTTTACCTTGGCAATATAGTTTCCAGGGATATACATACTGATAACGAATTTGACCCTTACATGTGTTTCCAGTACTAGGTTAGTGTTTGAGAGGCTCTAAAGGAAAGTGTGGGAGAGAAGAGGTGTTAGAATGACTACCTAACTGAAGGTCTAAAGAGCCATTGTGTTGACCTCATTGTTGCATGCTTGTAAAACCTGAACAATATGCCAATGTCATGACAGAAAACTGAATTGCTTCCATTTGAATTGTCTTAGAAAGATTCTAAAGATCAACTGGCAGGATAAGATGCCAGACACTGAGGTCCTTTCTCAAACTACATTTCCAAGCATTTAAATTCTACTGCAGAGAGTGCAACTCTGTTAGGCTGGTCACATTGTTAGAATGCCAAATGTAAGAAGTTTGACAAAAAAACTATTTTATGGAAAATTCACAAAGGAAAAGTAGTCATTGATACAAAAATGATAGAAGGACACTCTCAAGTTTTTTTTTTTTTTTTAAAGAACTTTACAATTGATTACCTGAATAGGAGTCACTGCAACAGAACTATGCAATATGGTATGGTCTCATCAGAGAAAGTGCTGTACTCCATGAGCAAAACAAAATTGAAGTAGCTCAAAAAAAATCACAAGATTCACAAAGTTAAAGAATCCACCGCAAATGTTCATATGAACCATTTATGCCTGACATATGGTAGAGCATTCCAAATTCATATTGGTTTGATTAGACCTAGTGAGATAAGTTGTAACGACTCTCACAGATATGTCATTTTGGGAGAGAAAACATATAACACCTCCTCCTACTCCTCTGCCCACCCAAAAAATCCTCAAGAAAAATAACAGAAAAGTATTTTTCAATCTGTATTCATACATGATAAATGCTTTCTCTGGAGATGAATACCATTTTTTCATCACAAATTTTTCAGTTGTCTTGGATGATTGTATTGTTGAGTATAGCTAAGTCATTCATATTTGTCATCTTACAATATTGCTATTACTTTGTACTTAGCACATTTCACTTTGCATGAGCTCATGGAAGTCTTTCCAGGTTTTTCTGTGATAATCCTGCTCATCATTTCTTATAGCGCAATAGTATTCCATCATAATCACAAAGCACAATTTATTCAGCCATTTGCCAATTGAGAGGCATCCTTCAAATTCATATATATATATATATATATGCATATAATTATAAGTATATATACACAGATATATATATACATATATACATACATATGTATGTTTGTACATATAGGTCCCTTTTTAAAAAAATTATCTCTTTTGGGATACAAGCCTAGTAGTGGTATTGCTAAATGAAAGGATATGCATGATTTTTTAGCCCTTTGGGGGAGAGTTCCAAATAGCTCTACAGAATAGTTGAATCATCGCAATTCCACCAACAATGCATTAATGTCTCAATTTGCCCACATATTCTACAACATTTGTAACTTTTCTTTTCTGTACTACTAGCCAAACTAATAGGTATGATGTAGTATACCTCAGAATTGTTTTAATTTGCATTTTTCCAATCAATAGGGAAAGTATTTTTTGTTATAAGTAGCTTTGACTATATCTGAAATCTATTCATATCTTTGATTATTCATCATTTGGGATATGACTCATAGTTTTATAAATTTGACTCAGTTTACTCTGTGTTTGAGAAATGAGCTTTTTATCAAAGAAACCTGCTTCAAAATTCTTTTCACAATTACTGTTGTTAACTTTATTTACCCCATCCTATGCTTCCCGCTTATTCTATTTTCCCTTTTCTTTAACCCAGTCCCTCCTCTAAAGCATTTTGTTTCTGACTACTTCCTCCCCCAATATCCCCTCCATTGTACCTCCCTTCCCACTCCTCATATCCCTGTCTCTTTCCTGTAGAGTAAGATAAATTTCTATACTTTATTTATAGGTATTTTATTCTCTCTGAGCCAATTCTCACATACATACATAGAGAGAGATAGATTTTTTTTTTTTTTTTTTTTTTTTTTGCTGAGGCAATTGGAGTTAAGTGATTTGCCCAGAGTCACACAGCTAGGAAGTGTTAAGTGTCTGAGACCACATTTGAACTCAGGTCCTCCTGACTTCAGGCCTAGTGCTCTATCCATTGCACTACCTAGCTGTCCCTCTGAGCTAATTCTGATGAGAGTAAGATTTACTCATACTTTTTCTCCACCTTTTTCCCTTCTACTATATAATCTTTTACTTGCCTCTTTTATGGAAGATAACTTATGGTATTCTATTTCTCCCTTTCACTTTTTCCCAATACATTAGTCTCTCATCCCTTAATTTTATTTTTTTAACATATTATTCCTTCATATTCAACTTACATCTGTGTTCTCTGTCTTTATATACTCCTAAGTATCATGAGTTACAAGTATCAATCTTCTATGTAGGAATGTATACAGATTAACCTTATTAAGTCCCTTATGATTTCTCTTTCTCTTTCTCTTTCTTGAGTCTTGTATTTGAAAGTCAGATTTTCTACTTAGCTCTGGTATTTTTGACAAGAATGCCGGAGAAGTACTGTGTTTCATTGACTATTCATTTCCCCCCTAAAATCATATTCATTTTTGCTGGGTAGGTGATTCTTGGTTGCAATCCTAACTTCTTAGCTCTCTGAAATATCATATTCTAAGCCTTCCAATCCTTTAATGTAAAAGTTGTTAAATCTAGTGTTATACTGACTGTGGTTCCTCAATACTTGAATTGTTTCTTCTGGCTGCTTGAAATATTTTCTTCTTTACCTGGGAATTCTGGAATTTGATTATAATATTCCTGGGAATTTTTGGATCTCTTTCAAGAGGTGATCAATGAATTCTTTAAATTTCTGTTTTATCCTCTGGTTCTAGAATATCAGAACAGTTTTCCTTAGCAATTTCTTGGAAAAAAACTGATTTCTAAGCTCTTTTACGAATTATGATTTTTAGGTAGTCCAACAACTTTTAAATTATCTCTCTGGATCTATTTTCCAGGTCAGTTGTTTTTCCAATGACATATTTTATATGATCTATTTTTTTATTCTTTTGGTTGTTTTATTGTTACTTGATTTTTGATAAAGTTATTAGATTCTTTCTGTCTGTCCAGTTTTAATTCTAAGGAATTATTTTTTTCAGTTTGTTTTTGCACTCTCTTTTTCCCTTGGCTAATTTTGCTTTTTAAGATATTCTTTTCCTCATTGACTTTTTGTATTTCCTTTTGCATCACTCTCAGTTTTATCCGTATCACTCTTACTTCATTTTCAAAATCACTTTTGAGCTCTTCTATGAACTAATACCAAGTCTCTTTTTTGGGGGGGGGGAGGTTTTGCATGTAGACAGTTTGACTTTGTTATTTTCTTCTGGGTGTGTGTTTTTATCTTCTTTGTCACAATATAACTTTCTATGGTCAAAATCTTTTTTTCTGTTGGTTGCTCATTTTACCAGCCTTTTACTTGACTTTTAACACTTTGTCAAAGTGGGTCTCTGTTTCCAGAGTGGAGGGTGCAATGTCCTAAGCTTCATGGATTTTGTGGAGCTGGTTTCACAGATCCTTCTAGGGACCTTAAGTTTTTAGTTTGTTCAAGGTGGTACGATCCAAGGAGAAATGTTTTTTTACTCTCTTGGCCTGTGCTCTGGTCTGTGAGTGGTCTCAAGCACTTTCTTCTGCTCTGGTACTATGAGAAGGGTCCCTGCTCCACTGTAGGTACAAGCTCTGGTATGCTAGTGCTCTTCCTCACCCAGAGATTGCCAGGCTGGTCTAGGACACAGATATGAGTAGGGCAAAAAGATCTCTGTAATCTCCTTCTGACCAGCTCTTTAACCCTTTTACCTTTTGTGGTCTGAGAGCTGAGACCTCAGCTACTGATGCAATGGCTCCCAAGGCCCACTCCTGTTTTGGGGGGCAGGATTATGCTGAATAATGCTTTGCTCTCAGCCAGATGCCACAGACATTTCTTGTCAACCTTCTAAGCTGTCTTTGATGTCTGTGGGCTGAGAGGTGTGGAAATGACCTCTACTGTGAATGATTCAGAGGGCTTCTGGTTTGTTGGGCCTGAGCTATGCTGGCACTCAGTGATGGACACTCTCAACCCCAATTCAATAGACCTTTTCTGCTGACCTTCTAAAATATCTTAGATTACAAAATAGCTTCACTCCATCTTTTTGTGGGCTTTGATGCTCTAAAATTTATTTAGTTATTATTTAAAGGTATTTGAAGGGTTTGAGTGACAGCTCAGATAAGTCTCTGCCTTTACTTCACTATTTTGCCTCTACCTCTGATAAGAATTTTTTAAGCCTTTCAAATTATTTTTAGCTTGCAATTAACAGTCCATCAATTTTGCAGTGGTTGAGCAAATGACAGTACATGGAAGAATTGGAATTTTATTATGGCATAAGAAACCAAGTAGAGGATGATTTCAAAGAAGACTTGGAACACATGCCAATTGATGTTACCATGAATGTGCAGAACCAGAACAATTTATATAACAAAAATGTTGTTGACTTTGTTTAACTATACTGTGCTACAAAGTAGAGAGTGATAGAGGTAGGTGAGACATTGAGATGTGATGTCAAAAAATAATCAAAATAATAAGGAACAATGAGGGTTGGGGATATCTTACAATAGTCCAGTTAAGAGATAATGCATTAGTCCTGAACAAGGATAGTAGTTATATGAGTTGAAAGATGGAGTTACATTGGAAGATTCTTTGGAGATAAAAATGACAAGATTTGGTTTATCATTATGGCTTTGTCCATATTTGGTGCACACAATGATTGATTATAAGGACTTTATAGGAGAATAAGGAGTCACTGAAGTTGCAAATCTGGGAGTTTGGAAGAATGGTGATGTCCTTGACAAAAATAGGGACATTGATAAGGGATAAACATAAACATGAGTGTATATGTGTGTGTGTGTGTATATACATATATATGTATGTGTGCATGTATATGTGTGTATAGAGACACATAAATATAAACATATCTACATATACAGATAGAGAGAGAGAAAGAGAGAAAGTGGGGAGGAGAGAGAGAAGGGAGAAGAGAATTATGGGGTTTAGAGTTTTGAATATATAGATATCCCAATTTGGATATTTTAGAGTTTTGGATATTTAAGGGAAATTAAATAGCTGATATCTTTATTTTTGTTGTAAGACTCAAAACAATAAGAGTAAAGAGGTAATTTGACCTTATTGAAAAAGGCAATTGCATTACTGCAAAATTTAAGGGAAAGAATTAATGGAACTTGTACAACTTTTCAAATTACATCATGTAGGAAGCCTTTCAAATGACACCATCTCTCTTATACCATCTCTCCTTCCTATAAATAGAGCCCATTCTGTCTGTTACTTAATTATTTAATTCATGTGTTAGGTGACTGAAAACAGTCACTGACAAGAGTGATGTTGCTTTAATACCTGTCTTTCCTATTTGCATGTTGTTACTTTCTTAGCTTTTGCTTCCTTGATGTTTTCTTTTTCTTTCTTTCTTTCTCTTTTTAGTCCTACTTTTTCTTTTTCTATATCTTATTGCTTTTAACCTGCCTTTTCCCACTGTTAAATGTAAATAAATTTCAGGAATTTAAAGACCACCCTCCAGCTCAGCTTCAGGAAAGAATATTTAAGTCTTAAGGAGTTAGGGCATGTTTATTTTAAGTGGACATATCCAGTATGGAATTTCCCTCACTTTCATTATTTGTACTAAAGATGTCTGGAAAGCAACCAAGAAGTATTAGAGATAATTTCAGGAAGAATACCAGAGAGAAAAATGGTGTTCAAAGCAGGCAATTTTGAAAGCCTTCTCCTGTCTCCAGATATTTTCACTACCTCTTCCCCCGTGTCTGGAATACTCTCCTTTCTCATTTCCTCTTCATGGCTTTTCTGGCTTCTTTGAAATCAGGCTAAAATGTTCTAAAAGAAGCCTTTTCTGATCTTCCTTTATTTTAGTGTCTTCTCTCCATTACTGATTACATACGCTTTATCATGAATATAGCTTATTTGTACTTAGTTGTTTGAATTTTCACTCTGCCATTAGACTGTGCATTCCTTGAGAGCCAAGGCTAATTTTTGCATCTTAGTTTTCAGACTCAGAACTTTGCATGGTTCCTGTAAGATAGTAGGCAGTCCTTTATAAATGTTTATTAATTGATACATTTTGAAAAGATAAGAAAAAAAATCCCTGTAGTCTTTCCTAAAAAGGCTCTTCACAATATTTATAATCAGTAAGAACATTGATACATTAAAGAACAATCAAAAGAAAGTGATTAAGATAGGAAAGAAGATTAGTTTTAAAAGTAGAAATATTTTGCAAGGGATAGAGGAAACTTATGGGAAACTTCTTGGCCCCACTAGGCTGAACTTGTAGCAATGGTAGAAACTGAAGAGAAGTAAATTTTAATTTTATTTAAGGTATCAAAAAGTGGAATGAACAGTATTTGGAGATAGTAAGTTTTGAATTGGAAGTGCTTAAGCAAAGATTGCATTGTCAAGGCTATCCTTGGGCTAGAGGACCTCTCAAGGCAATGAGATGACACAGTGGTTAAAGTTCCAAGTTTGAAATCCTAAAAATTCATAAATTTCATTTCAAACCTAACCTCAGTGTATGGTGCTGAGAAAGTCACTTAATCCTGTGTTCTTCAGTTCCTCATTTGGAACAGAAGGAAATTGCAAACTACTCCGGTGTTTTTGTCAAGAGAACCCCAAATGAAATCATGAAGAGTTGGATACAAGCGAGAAATGATTTGGACAATAAAATGATCTTTGAGATTTCTTCCAACTCTGTGACCTTTTTGACAATAGGTGAAGAAAAATTTTAAAAAACTCTAATTGGGTTGTGATTTTTCTTTGGAGAAAATGAATGAGTTAGCAGAGGGAAAAAACAGACAAAGGCTGAGTCTCAGGATTTTCCCATTATAGGAGCCACCCACTAGTGGCTGTTGGATGTTATGGGAGTCACCTGCTAGTGGCTGCTGAGGATCTAATTCTGACCAGCATAATAGATCCCTTCATGTGAAAGGATGATATCAATACAAGGAGCTTGAGAAGTAGTTGCATTCTTTGACCTCTTCCCTCTTGCCTCCAATTTATTTCATTCCCAATTCAGAAGCAACATCTGCTTCAATGCAGGCTGATTTGCAATTCCTTCAGGTGGTTATGATTCACAGATGTGGGGGCTTTCACACTTAAGCGTGGTCCTTAACACACCCTCTCCCCCCAAAAATGGAAGTTATAGGATGATCCATATATTATGACATCCAAACAAACTATGGTTAAAGTTTAGTGAAGTTGGGATGAGAAAGTTCCCCATAAAATGTGTCATTTTCTATTTTACCTGATTCTTCCCTTTTGAAAACCTCCAAACTTTTATAGAGTATTAGAAAAAAAGATTCCTTCCTCTCTATTAATCTGTTGATCTATCTGTCAAGAGAGAGACAGAGAGAGGGAGACACAGAGAGACTGAGAACAGAGAGAGAATCCATGTAGTGTGAAATATTGCTGTTTGTCCTTAATTCTCAAAGAGGACCATGATATTGGGAAGGTGAAATGATGACTCGCAAGTAAATTAGATTTAAGTGAGACAGGATTGTGCAAAGTCACCAGCCTCACTTTTTCTTCCTGAGTCATTTGGATCCAGTGGCAAGATATAAACACGATGACTTGCCAGCAACTGGTGTGAGTGATGGATGAAGCAATGAGTGAAATAAATATGAATGGGGCCAGGTGACTTCAAGCTTTCATCTTGAACTGACTTTATTTCTTATAGCTTCTCCTTTATACCCATCATAAGCATATTTTTTCTTTGTTATACATTACACAAATGCCAGAAAAACACAGAAAGTATGACTAAGGCTATGATGTTTCCTTGAACTATTAATCAAGGTCCATCCTGTTATTTATTTTCATTTTTTAAAGCATTCTGTCTCAAAATGTTCTTCAATCATGTCAACTGTCAGTAAATAATTTGAAGAAACTTGGATATGAATTATCTGGGAAACTAGCCTTGCCAAGTCCCCTAAAGTTCTGGAAGTAGTCTCATCTTGCTTTGATCTTCCAAAGAACTTACAGCTGGCTCCCCACAATGACTAGAGATAGGCCCTAAGATAAAAGTGAAAGAATTAGCAGAGCTCACTGGGGATTATGAAACTTCTTTCTGTCAATACCTTTTACTCCAACTTTCAATAGCCAAAATATGCTAAAAAGAGGGAATATTATTTCCTCAAATATGTGTAGATATGTGTATTTGTGTATTGAGAGAGAAAGGAGAAGGGAGAGTGACAGACAGGGACAAAAAAGAGAGGAGAATCAAGAATAAGGCAACATTAGAGCTTGTACACAATCAACAACTAATTACTTATGAAAATTATGACAAGAATCTTCTTAATGATTTCAAAATATTTTATACAAATCCTTCAATTTTCAAAGGCCTATATTGGTAGGTGAATACTCTGATGAAATAGATTTCAACTCCCTCCTTTTGTAAATAACAATTACCTAGTGATATTACTACTAAAGGTGAGCTAATAGATATACATAAAGAGTACCTTGGCATAGTTAGAAATCTCATCTTGAAGACCTTTGGGAGCTTGTGTTTCCTTGGAAAAGTCTTTGAGAATCAATCATCATGTTTTCCTAAGTATGACAGATTGGGTTAGAATTTTAGTGGAAGAATATAATCATAACCATATCAAACTTGTTTATATGTGAGTATAAATGTTTACAAGTGAGATGCATTTAAAATGAATAACCTTGCTCAATCAAGATCACACAACTAAAAACTGGTCATAATGGGAACTTGAACCCAGTGTTCCTCTTTTCATTTTATTTCACTACCTCTCCAAAGAATTGGGCTCTTTTCCTACCTGGGCCAGTATGAAGGCAGGCTTGAGGACAGGACCTGCCTGCAGAGAACCTCTACTATTCTCCATTATGGCAGAGTTTTGAGGATATATAAAATGATGTATGATGGTTGATGATACTGTGAGATATAGAATGGGGAAAGTTTACTGTCTGAAATCAGCTCATATCACTGGAAAGATTGCTCAAGATCCTTTAGCCCACGAATTCTTAATCTTTTTATGTGTCATGGATTTCTTTGTCAAACTGATGAGACCTATGAACCTCTTCCCAAAATTATATTGTCAAAAAAATAACATACACAAAATTACAAGAATGACATGAATGTCTTATAATTTATAACATCCTTACAGGCCTTGGATCTATAATCTTCTATAGATAAGAAATAATCGCATAAGTGGCAGCTATGTGTCATAGTGGATAGAGCACTGGGCTTGGGATCAAGATTTATCTTCCTGAGTTCACATTTAACCTCAGACACTTAATAGCTGTGTGCCCTAGTCAAGTCACTTTGCCTCAGTTCCTCATCTATAAAATGATCTGGAGAAGGAAATGGCAAATTACTGCAGTATCTTTGCCAAGAAAACCCCAAAGGTGGTCACAAACAGTAAGTTATAACTGAAATGACTAGACAACAGATGAAAGGTTTTCTCTCTTCAGAGCCTATAATATTGTGTTCCACTGTAGAACATATTAGGAAAATATAATCTTGTGTTTCAGACCTATTCTGTATTAACCAAACAGTTAGTCATATAGGAAGAAAAAAAACACCTCTTCTCAGCTATCTGGATAATTTAAGTAGAAACAATTTTATGAGTTAGAGGTAATCTGTTGTATTCAAATTCAAGTGAAATTAGTGAAGATTTTTTTTTTAAATTTGAGGTGGGGAAATAAGATAATATGCAAATAAGACAGTCATTTAAGTTAGAGTATAGAAAATTTCAATTTGAAGTTTTGTAACTTTTGAACTGGTGTTAGTTTCCTTGTGAAACACTGAAGCATAGTCATAATTAGATAGAATTTACAAATATGAAAAGACTTGGGAGGGAAAAAAGAATTCTGCTAAATATAAATGTATGGATATAGAAATAATTATTTACAAACTACAATGCAATTATTCATATTTCTGAGTCCTGAGTTCCTAAAGATAGTAAGAGAGCAAAAATATTAAGAAAATGTTAGTCACATGAACATTAATTTAGAATTAAAAACAAACTTTTTTTTGTAGGTACCAATAACTTAGTTTAAAGAGGAAAATCCTAATTTTTTCATATCCTAAACTATGTCCTTGACATTTTAGTTCAGGCAATAAAATAATTTCACACTTCATTTGTATTGCAAAGCAGGAGTCCCAAATCCCTTTAGTTAATGAAAGGAGTAGTCTCTCAAACTTAAATTGTGGAGAAATGAACTGAGACAAATAAAATTAGTTAAAAATTCAAGTTTACTTTTCAAGTGACAATTTTTCTCTGATTTTCATTATTTTTATTTTACATATATTAGAAATGTAGAAAATAATGGTTCTTAGTAAGATATGAATGGGAGCATAAGAAAAAAAAGTGAATATTTTAGGGACTTTTGATGCTTATAAAGCATTTTATATAAATTTCCTATTTTATAAACTAAAACAGACTTTTCCAGATAAGTAAATAAACAAATAAATATAAATGAATACCCAATGGTTTTGATTTATAAAGCAAGTAACTTTTTTTTTTAACCAAATGGGCTGTTGCTCAAAGGAGCTAATTAGCAAGTCTAAGGGTCACCTGAAAAGGGTTCAACTGACAATGTAACTTACATATTTCCACCAAGCCTGTCAAATTTTCTGACAAGTCCTCGTCTTCCTAGTCAGATAGTCAGAGATTCCAGGAAATTATGGGGCATTCTTTGATTTCTGGAGGCTGGAATCAGACTACTTGGTAGGAGTACAATCCCAGGATATGTAGTGACCTCAGTGACCTCCCCACTCTTATTTATCATTCCATGTTTGGTTAAAGCAGCAATCTATGCTTATCTGTTGAAGTGACAAAGTCACAGGTTTAAAAAAAGACTGCACTGAGTGTCTAATATGAAAAAGAACAGTCCTATTTTTCAGTAAGAACTGAAATCTCCATAGATTGTTCTAGTCTCTATTTTGATCAAATGGAATTTATATATACACATATATATTTATACATATAGACATGTATGTGGACATGAATTTTATCTTATTTTTTCCTTGCTAAAGTTTGCTTTTAATTTACTGAGAGTACTCATGTCAATTTTGGCAAGATTTTGGTAATGGGAAATTTGGAATAAAGTAAAACTCTATAGTTTTATATGTTACATATTTAATTGGAACAGAACCATTTTTGTTATTTAGAAACATATAGTGGCTTTATTCTTCCAACATGAATTTGGAGGCAAAATTTAAGATGATCATGTCAAAGATGCATTTTTATAGCGTATCATACTTGTTTGAAATTATAGACTTTCATAATTTAGGTGAATACTAGTTTTAATTTTCAGGCTCTTAAGACTTAGAAATTTCAAAATAAAAATAAGAAAGTCACTTCTTTGGCAAAATGTAATTTTTTAAAATTATCTTTGTTTTTCATTTGAGAAAATATTAAGCATTACTGATAATTTTAATTATGGCATTTAGCTCTAAAATTGAGATATCATTGAATTCGATGCTGAATTTAACTTTCTGAGTTATTCACCACTTTACACTTAAGAATGCCATCTTTTCCACTTCATAGTATTGTCTTCAAGGCAGAGAGAGACCTCCCAGAATCACCTTCCTAGTGTTTCTACTACTGCCTAGAAGGCCATATGTGAATAAGATTTCTTAACAATGCTAAGGTATTAATTCCTGAAGAGCTGCTTTACTTGGGTAATTTGGAACTCAAATGAATTCTAAATTATAGCTAAGTCTTGTTAGCAAGGCATGCGATTTGGATATGTTATTATTACTGCTCTGTTCTTTTCAAATCACAAACAAATATGGGGGGGGGAACTTTAGAA
>JAJPUD010002687.1:239323-300864 GCA_023553655.1 Myrmecobius fasciatus | reverse complement strand
TTTTTTTAAATAAAATCAACTCAGTTTTATTTATTAATTCAAAAGTTTTCTTATTTTCAATTTTATTAATCTCCCCTTTTATTTTTAGAATTTCCAATTTGGCATTTAATTGAGGGTTTTTAATTTGTTCTTTTTCTAGTTTTTTTTAATAGTAAGCCCAATTCGTTGATCTTCTCTTTCTCTATTTTATGCAAGTAAATATCTAGAGATATAAAATTGCCCTTTATAACCGCTTTGGCCATATCCTACAAATTTTGGTATGTTGTCTCATTATTGTCATTCTACTGGATGAAATTATTGATTGTGTCTATAATTTGCTCTTTCACCCATTCATTCTTTTTTTTTAGTTAAAGCTTTTTACTTGTATGACATATGTATGGGTAGTTCCCCAGCATTGATCTTTACAAAGCTTTCCATTACAAATTTTACCCCCAATCCCCTCCCCTCTCCTAGATGGCAGAAAGTCCACTACATGTTAATAATGTTGAAATGCTTGAGAAGTTATGAAAGAAAAATCCTATCTACAAGAAAAAAAAGAAAATCAGAAAAAGGCAACACAATGCCAAATGTCAATAGAGATCATGAAAATGTTACGTTGTGGTCCATATTTCACACCCCTCTCTCTGGGTGTATATGGTTTTCTTCAGTGAACAACTGGAACTGGTTTGAGACAATTCTTTGTTGCAGAGAGCCATGTCCATCAGAATTGATCATCATGTAATACTGTTGTTGCTGTGTATGATGATCTCCTGGTTCTGTTCGTTTCACTCAGCATCAGTTCATGCAAGTCCGTCCAGGCCTCTCTGAAATCGTCCTGCTGGTTGTTTCTTACAGAGCAATAATATTCCATAACATTCACATACCATAATTTATTCAGCCACTCTCCAATTGATGGGCATCCTTTCAATTTCCAGTTTCTTGCCACCACAAAAAGGGCCGCCACAAACATTCTTGCACATGTGGGTCCCTTTCCCTCCTCTAAGATCTCTTTGGGATATAGGCCCAGTAGAAACACTGCTAGGTCAAAGGGTATGCACAGTTTGACAACCTTTTGAGCATAGCTCCAAATTGCTCTCCAGAATGGTTGGATCCGTTCACAGTTCCACCAACAATGTATTAGTGTCCCAGTTTTCCCACATCCCCTCCAACATTCATCATTATCTTTTCCTGTCATTTTAGCCAATCTGACAGGTGTGTAGTGGTATCTCAGAGTTGTCTTAATTTGCATTTCTCTGATCAATAGTGATTTGGAGCAACTTTTCATATGACTAGAGATGGTCTTAATTTCATCATCTGAAAATTGTCTGTTCATATCCCTTGACCACTTATCTACTGAAGAGTGGCTTGAATTCTTATATATATGAGACAATTCTCTATATATTTTAGAAATGAGGCCTTTATCAGAACCATTAAATGTAAAGATGGTTTCCCAATTTGATGCTTCCCTCCTAATCTTGTCTGCATTCGTTTTATTTGTACAGAAACTTTTAAACTTAATATGATCAAAATTATCCATCTGGTGTTCAATTAGGAGTTCCAGGTCTTCTTTGGACATAAATTTATTCCATCTCCACAGGTCTGAGAGATAAACTATATTATGTTACTCTAACTTGCTTACAAAGTCCCTCTTTATGTCTAGATCATGAACCCATTTAGATCTTATCTTGGTATGTGGTGTTAGGTATGGGTTAAGCCCTAATTTCTTCCACACTAATTTCCAATTTTCCCAGCAGTTTTTGCTGAATAGTGAGTATTTATCCCAAAACCTGGGGTCTTTGGGTTTATCGAACACTAGATTGTTAAGGTTAATGCCTAGGTTGTCCTGATAACCTATCCTGTGCCAGTGATCGATTGCTCTATTTCTTCGCCAGTACCAAACAGTTTTGATGACCGCTGCTTTATAATATAGTTTTAAATCTGGTACAGCAAGGCCACCTTCATCTGCCTTTTTTTTCATTAATCCCCTTAAATCCTTGACCTTTTGTTCTTCCAAATGAACTTTGCTTCTATTTTTTCTAGATCTGTAAAATAATTTCTTGGGAGTTTGATTGGTATGGCACTAAATAAGTAGATTAGTTTGGATAGTATTGTCATTTTTATTATGTTCGCTCTGCCTACCCATGAGCACTTAATATTTTTCCAATTTATTAGGTCTGATGTTATTTGTGTGGAAAGTTTTGTAGTTTAGTTCATATAGTTTCTGACTTTTCCTTGGCAGATAGATTCCCAAATATTTTATCCTATCATCTGTTATTTGAAATGGAATTTCTTTTTGTATCTCTTGCTGCTGAACTTTGTTGGTAATATATAAAAATGCTGATGATTTATGTGGATTAATTTTGAATCCTGCCACTTTGCTAAAGTTGTGAATTGTTTCTAGTAGTTTTTTAGCTGAGTCTCTAGGGTTCTCTAAGTATACCATCATGTCATCTGCAAAGAGTGATAATTTGGTTTCTTCATTACCTACTCTGATTCCTTTTATCTCTTTTTCTTCTCTTATTGCTAAAGCTAAGATTTCTAATACAATATTAAATAGTAATGGTGACAGTGGGCAGCCTTGTTTCACTCCTGATCTTATTTGGAATGGTTTTAGTTTGTCTCCATTACATATGATGCTTGCTGATGGTTTTAAATAGATGCTACTGATCATTTTAAGGAAAAGCCCATTTATTCCTATACTGTCTAGTGTTTTTAATAGGAAAGAGTGTTGGATTTTATCAAAGGCTTTTTCTGCATCTATTGAGATAATCATATGATTTTTGTTAATTTGGTTATTAATATAATTAATTATGCTGATAGTTTTCCTAATATTGAACCAGCCCTGCATCCCTGGTATAAATCCTACTTGGTCATAGTGTACTATCCTGGGGATGACTTTCTGTAATCTCATTGCTAATATCTTATTTAAAATTTTTGCATCAATATTCATTACGGAGATTGGTCTATAGTTTTCTTTCTCTGTTTTCACCCTACCTGGTTTAGCTATCAGCACCATATCTGTCTCATAGAACGATTTTGGCAGTATACCTTCTGTCCCTATTGTCTCAAATAGTTTGTGTAGTATTGGAATTAATTGTTCTTTGAATGTTTGGTAGAATTCACATGTAAATCCATCTGGCCCTGGATTTTTTCTTAGGGAGTTGGTTAATAGCTTGTTCAATTTCTTTTTCTAATATGGGGCTATTTAAATAATTTATATCCTCTTCTATTAACTTGGGCAATCTATATTTTTGTAGATATTCCTCCATTTCATTTAGATTATCAAAATTACTGGCATAAAGTTGGGCAAAAAAATTCTTTCTTTTCCTAATTATTGCTCTAATTTCCTCTTCATTGGAGGAAAGTTCTCCCTTATCATTCTTGAGACTAACAATTTGATTTTCCTCTTTCCTTTTTCTTATCAAATTAATTAAAGGCTTATCTATTTTGTTAGTTTTTTCGTAGAACCAACTCTTAGTTTTATTTATTAATTCAATAGTTTTCTTATTTTCATTTTTATTGATCTCCCCTTTAATTTTCAGAATTTCCAATTTGGTATTTAATTGAGGGTTTTTAATTTGTTTTTTTTCTAGTTTTTTTTTTTTAATAATAAGCCCAATTCGTTGATGTTTTCTTTCTCTACTTTATGCAAGTAAGCATCTAGAGATATAAAATTGCCCCTTATAACCGCTTTGGCCGTATCCCACAAATTTTGTCTCCTTCTTGTCATTCTCCTGGATGAAATTATTGATTGTGTCTATGATTTGCTCTTTCACCCATTCATTCTTCAGGATTAGATTATTTAATTTCCAATTAACTTTTGGTTTATTTTCTCCTGGCCTTATATTACATGTCATTTTTATTGCATCATGATCTGAAAAGGATGCATTTACTATTTCTGCCTTTCTGCATTTGATTTTGAGGTTTTTATGCCCTAACACATGGTCAATTTTTGTATAGGTTCCATGGACTGCTGAGAAAAAAGTAAACTCCCTACTGTCTCCATTCAACTTTCTCCATAGATCTATCATACCTAACTTTTCTAACAATTGGTTTATCTCCCCTAGTTTCTTTCTTGTTTATTTTGTTGTTTGATTTATCTAATTCTGAGAGAGCAAGGTTGAGATCCCCCACTAGTATAGTTTGGCTGTCTATTTCTTCTTGCATCTCTCTTAATTTCTCCCCTAGGAATTTGTGTACTATTGCACTTGGTGCATATATATTTAGTATAGATATTGCCACATTATCTATGGTACCCTTTAATAAAATATAGTTTCCTTCCTTATCTCTTTTGATTAGATCTATCTTGGCTTTTACTTGATCTGATATCAGGATTGCTACCCCTGCTTTTTTTTGTTCACCTGAAGCATAATATTTTCTGCTCCAGCCATTTACCTTCATCCTATATGTGTCACTATGTTTTAGATGTGTTTCTTGTAGACAACATATTGTGGGATTCTGGTTTTTAATCCAGTCTGATATCCGCTAAAGTCACATTTGAATTCAGGAAAACAAATCTTCCTGATTCCAGGCTTGACATTCTACTCATTAAATCACTTAGCTACCCCAAGAAGCCCTGATACAAAATAACAGTTTCAGGGATGTGCTGAGTTGGCTCTGGAACCAATTGTTAAATTGTTGTAAAAACTACAAATCAAGACTTGATTTGTTTATTATCTGAACTTAAAAGAGGTAATAGATAAAATGTCAATAATTCAAATTAAGTTTAAAAGTATATTGTCCGTACTTTTGTGTGGATTTCTTATAATTTTTTTTGTTTGATCATATAGTTCTTTTTTCTTAAGATTTCTCATTTTTTTCCAAAATTGGGTCTTCTAGCTTCTCTTTTAGCTACAGTTGGCTATTTTTAACACAAAATTTTTCTTGATTGAAAACCCAAAAGTTCATCATTTCTATATCCCAATTACTGTCACACATATACCAAAAAGTGTATTTCATTTTTGGAACCCTCTATTTTCTTCCCCCTCTCCCTCCAATTCATTTGATATATATTTCAGAGTTGAAATTAAAGACAAGTGGGGGACTTGGCAAGGACTGGATAATCTGGAGCTAACTGTGAAATATTATAAGCAGCATCATGTCAAATGGAGCGTTAGCATCAGATCATATTTTTAAGCCAAATGAGAGCTATGATAGAAAGAAGCTTCTACTCTAGACTAATAGCCAAAGGCGTCTCAAGAAAGGTAGTGTTGACAAGCAGAAGACTTAGCTGGGATAAATGCTGAATGTTTTGTGCCTTATAGCTCTTTACTTTTAAGTATATTTAAGACAAGAACATTGTTGAGGAAAAACTAAATATGTGTCTAATTTTTAATCATTGTTTTCATGTTTGAAAAATTTCCTTCAGTATCCCAGCTTCCAAAAACAAGAACAACAACAAAAACCCCACATAAGTCCTTTACCCAGACCTATTTCAAAAGTGGTGAAACTCCCAGAGAAATGCTTAGCATAGATAAAAGGTGACAGAGCCAAACTGAATCATGAAATTTTCTCAGTAGAAATTGTCTACCACCTTTAAATTTTACAAAAACAAAAATTATTTATTGGACCCTCCAGAAAATTCTGGAATCTGACCACTTTGGGAAACTTGGGGAGGATCCTATGACATCCATCTGAATCTTTCACCAAACATTTGGAATTTTGCAGTTTTTCAGAAAAAGTTAAGCTCACTTCCCAAGGGAGACAAGTAAAAAGAAAAAGAAAAGGAAAGGGGAAGGCTTTATGATTTAACTAGCTAAAAAGCCCCTTTCTAGCAATCTATACAGGCCACTCTAGGAGTCTCTTCAACTATAGGGGAGGAAGAGGAATAATAATGGCAATTTCCATTTCAATAGCCATTTAAAAGCAACAAACTAAGATCAGATTATGCTAAGCAATGAGAACCATAGAAGTAAAGTAATTTGACTATGGTTACAAAGCTAGTTAAGGAGCCAGAATTCAAACTCAGATTTTCTGATTTCATTACACTATATGCTATTCCTGAAAAGTGAAAAAAATCAGTCACATTAGCAATCTAGTGAAAATTCAGCAGGAGAATGAAGGGTGGAAAGTCACTAACTCTTCAATTATCAGAAGGGGTGTTTTATAGAAGAGAGATTCTACTTAGTCTGCTTAGCCCAAGAGAACAGGTCATAAGTAATAGGGGAAAGTTACTGGGAATCCAATTTCATCTCATTATAAGGAAGAACTTCCTGACAGAGTAATCCAAAAATAGAATTGACTGCCTTAGGATGTAGTGGATTTTTCATTAGTGACAATGCTGAAGTAGAGACTGAATGACCTTTTCAGAAGTGATGTTCAGGTAAAAGGCTATGTTGGATGACTTCTCAAGCCCTGGCTCCTTACCTATGAGATTCAAAAATTCTCTTATACTATTTTCTAGACCAAACACAATTTTTTTTTTTTTATTAAGGCAATGGGCTTTTCTTCTATCAGATGGGTTGGTGGGTTGTGGACATAGCTGTTATGGACTACAGATTACTGCATTTTCTCCTTGACTTGTTTCCCTTTTAGTACCCCTGTTTTTTTATCCACCAAAAGCATGACAAACATATGTGGCTTTTTTATTGTCTCATCAAATGTACTAGAAAGAAAATTGAAAGCAGGAGAATAATGTTGATTGTTCCTTAATTATCTCAGTATCTGCAAGAGAGGACTGGGACTCAGTTCATTTGACATCTCATATCTCAAAGTATTTTGGTAGGTAGGGGGAGAAAAGGTAATCATAATAATGATTACTTACATTTCTTCATTGTTGAGTAGTAAAGTGCTTTCTCATTTGAAGCTCATAGTAACTTCCCTCTGAGTAAGAGCTCATGACTATTTTTAATTTTTTAAGTTTGTTTTTAATTTATAGAATAAAACAAGCATTTCTACAATATAGTATAATAAAAATTCCTATAAAACTTCAATTCTAGTATGTACAACTTGTTATTCCTCTTAAATATAATAAATATATAATGAATTTTTTTCTTTTTTTACTTTTTATTCCCTCCCTATCCCATCCTAGAGATAGCTATCATTAGACACAAGCAAATATATATATATGTATATATATATGTGTGTGTGTACATATATTTTCACACAAATACACATACATACATGTACATATATACCCTACACACAGATACACAAGGACTCATATTTGCATGTTCATACATATTTGTATATATGCATATATATATATAAATGATTTTTTACATACTTCTATTTATCATTTCATTATCTGGATGCTGATAGCATCTTCTGTCATATGTTCTTTGTAGTTAATTTGGGTATTTATAATAGTAAAAATGACTTAGTTGCTCCAGGTTGTTCTTAAAATAATATTATTGTTATTGTGTACTGTGTTTTCTTGGTTCAACTCATTTTGTCTTTCATTATTTCATGCAAGTGTTTTCATGTTTTTCTAAGATGATTTCAAGGAACCATTTAGTGAATAATTTCTACGTGGGGCTACATTCTATGAGTTTTACAATTTGGTTTGGGGGTATAAATATTAATATCACAGTTTTGTAGATAAGAAAACTGAAGCCAAGAGAATCAGGGAAGTCAATTTGCTTGCTTAAAGCGATGAAGAAGATAGGCAAAGGCAAATTTTAGAACTTTGAAACCTTTTGTCTCTAAGTAGTATTAATTTTATTCTACCATGCAAGGGGAAAAGTAATCAATAGCCTAATTAAGTATTTGTCTATTATAGGTAAAATCTTGAGTATTGAGGGATAGCACTATTTTTTCATGGCATCAGAGAATAGTACCTACTTTAGGAAAGCCTGATAAGGTCTCCTCAACTTCAAAGGAAATTCAAATACCCTTGCTTCCTATTAGCCACAATGATAATTGGCTGCTGAACTAGAACTCCATGGATATACAAATGGCATAATCCCAGTGCTTCAGGCCTCTCCTTCCTGCTAGTCTCAAAGTGTAAGGACAATTTTCTGATCTTCAGCCAGAAGGGCATTCTCCCAACCCAGCTAGACCCCTATGAGTTCATGGCCTACCAAGCATGGCTGTGACTGGGATGAGTTCGATTCTTATTTGTGCCTACTTTCCTTTTGTACAGATCTTTGTGAGATCTCAAAAAGCAGCTGGCACTTTTCTCCCCTTCCTGGACAAGTAGGCCAAAGGGAGCTATCAGATTAGTGGCAATGACAAAAGGAAAGATTCCCACATAAAAAGAAATCACTAGAAAAGAGTTCTTGTAGTATGACTTTAGTGGAAGAGAAATACAAAACAACTAATAAGCAATCTTTTTACAAACGTCCTAAAAAAGGTTTGACTATCGACCTCTCATTATGATCATTCTGTATTGATTAGTATTCTCTTTTTTGTATGAGAGAATAAAATGCCTTGTTCTAGCACTAATTCAAAGGCACCTTTAGGCCCAATCCAAAATAGAAGTATTCCTTGGGAATCTGAGGTGAGGGTAGAATTGGAGCACTAGGGAACTTAGTTCAACAAATAAGGGGACAGGAAACCCCAGAGCAATAAACCCCAAGGCAAACCAGGAGATCAAGTAAAAGACAGGGATTGTGAACGTGATGGGCCCGGTGGCCTCATCCTAGTGGTGGTAATTTGTGAGTCTTTGGATTAAAACAGAATTTAGAGTGGAAAAAGAAACCTTCATCTGCCTTCATCATTTTATAGGAGAAGACATAAAGACCCTAAAAGGTAGAATGTTGGGCCCAATGACATATTCAATAAATCTGTACTGAGAGCAGTAGAAGTCACAACAACAACCCTAAAAATCAGTTTGCTTTCTACCCTTCCCAAGTATACCTTGAACTTTCTACTCCTCTTTGACCTAAAGGTTTTCTCTATCATGTCATTGCCCTCTTCTACCTTCAAAGTCCTGTTCAAAATCTATGTCTTTCACTTTCCTTGAGTACCTCTAATAAGATACGATCTCTGCCTTTTCTAAAACCCCATACCCTTATTATCTGTAATGTTTGTCATTTAATATATCCTGCCTTGAACACAGGGGTAATTTATTTTCTTTTAATTAGAAACATTGAACTTCATTGAATTTTAGAGATGCTAATCTTCCATTACTTTTACCTGCTGAACACTGAAGTTAAAAATGAAAGAAAAATAAATGCAGCAAATATTAAAACAAAAAAAAGACCCTTTCCCTCAGCCTTTATTAAAAAATAATGGCATAAATGACAAAACCCATACTTGCTGGGGAAAATAAGTGGCCCTCTAATGGAGTCAGTAAGTAGTGATTTACTCTTGTTTTAAAAACCGACAATAGGTTTCATCTTGGAGTAGTGGAGTGTGTCTATAATTATTGTGCCCTGTATTTCACAAAGTATTGACTGAGAGACCATGTTACCTAGCCACTACTGTAATACTACTATCCTGTGAAAACTGAAGAACTGAGTTAAGGAGAATAGACTAGTTGCAGGGTGTGCTGAGCTGGCTACATCTACAGTTACCATCACTAATTTCACATAACATAATAGAAAAGAAGTTTTCTTTGATCATTTTTAGGTATTTGAGGCTTGGTATAAGTCTGAGGCAGGTAATGAAATGTCTAAATTTCTCATTGAAGGGAGGGCAGACATTTCTGGAAAAAGAGCAAGCTTCTATACTGTTACTGTGAACCTGCCACCTACCTTTGCTATATAAAGCAGAATAGCCCATATCACATAGTGAAAAGTAGGAAGCTGGAATTAGCTTGAACCTTGAACTGAAGTTGATTGCTAAATTTTTAGTCTGAATATTTACATTTCAGAAATTAGATCTAGGCTTGAGTTATTGTTTTGTTGATTGCCTAGACTTAAGAAAGTCATGAAGATAATGTTAATAACATGCAGATTTAACTTCATGCCTCTCTCCCGTTCCAACTATTGTTACACATATACCAGGATACTGTTATCTGTAACGTTTCAAGTTGGAAGCACCTTTAGAAATTATTTAGCCTAACTCATCATTTTACAAATGAAGAAACTGAAACTAGTTCATCAACTACTAAAAATAATAGTTCAAGGTCATACAAATAGTAAATGGTAAAGTCAGTATTCATCAGTTTTCTTCAGATTTGTGCCTTTACTATCAAACTACATTGTAAAATTCTTAGAATATAACCACATGGAAATGTTATGTCCTAACTGGGTCTCTGAGATTGCCACAGATATACCAAAACTTAAGCAATTGGTCTCTTAGAATAGATTTCAATAGGAAATGAAATTCCAAGTCTTATCATTTCCACATCTCTTATATCTCTGGGAAGCTGTCACCCTCATTAAAGTCCTTTTCACTTCTAACCTGAACTATGAAGAGTAGTCTCCTAATTATTCTCTCCAACCTGTCCACCCCTCCAAGCCATCTTCCATACATTTATCAAAAAAAACTTCCTAAAACACAGGTCTAACCATATTACTCCACTCCTTAAGAAATTCCAGGGACTCCATCTTGCCTTTTGAAAAATAAAAAATTCTTCATTTTGGCACTTCAAACCATTTCACCATCTATCTCCAGTCTACCTTTCTGGAATTACATAGTATTATTCCCCTTCCTCCTTTCTATGTTTTTGCCACACTGGACTACTTGCCATGAGCTGAACTCAGCATTCTATCTTCTATCCTATATCTCCATAGGATGTTTGCCTGAAAACCACTCCTTTCTTATCTCACCTCTTAAATTTTTATCTTCCTTCATGACAGCCATTTTCTACAAGAAGTCTTTTATTATCTCCCTAGTTCTCAGTGTTCTCTCCAGTATCAAGTTGTCTTTTATTTACTTATCTGTTCGCATGTTGTATATTTCAGAAAACTATAAATTCTTAGAGGATCACATTGAATGTAGGTTTTTATCTTTGTGTATATAATCTTCCACACAGGATAGGGCAGCTAGGTGGTATGGTGGATAGAATATTGGAAGACCTCAGTTCAAATTTGACCTCAAACACTTAATAGTTATGTGACTCTGGGAAAGGCATTTAACTTAGTTTTGCCTTAGCTTCCTTATCTGTAAAATAGTGAAAATAAGAACACTTACCTCACAGGATTTTTGTAAAGCTCAAATAGGAAACATTTGTAAAGCACTTAATACAGTGCTGGCAAAAAGTAGGCACCATATAAATAGTAGTAGCAGCAGTGGCAGTAACAGTAGTGGTGGTGGTGATGGCTGTAGTAGTAATAGTAGCAACAGCAGCAGCAGCAGCAGCAGCAGCAGTAGTAGTAGTAGTAGTGGTGGTGGTGGTGGTGGTGGTGGTGGTGGTAGTGGTGATAGTGGTAGTAGTAGAAATAGTAGCAGCAGCAGCAGCAGTAGCAGTAGTAGTAGTAGTAGTAGTAGTAGTAGTAGTAATAGTAGTAGTAGTGGTGGTGATGATGGTGGTGGTAATGGTAGTAGTATATATGCTTCATAAACATTAGTTCAAGTGTTCAAAATGGTTTTTGAGAAGTTGAAACGAATTTAGTTGTTCCCAAATGAGGCAATATTTACAAATATTATTCTTTCTGACGCCCTCAGTCTCAAGGGCAATATATGTTTTCTTTTCTTCATATTCCTCTCTACCTAAAAGTTTCCCACATATATGGTAGATGCTCAATCAATATCTGCTAACTGATAAATCAAGATTATATTTTTAGTCTTTGGGGATAAGTAAAGGTGAATCTGGAAACAACGTAGAGGTTTGTGGGAAGACATATTTCATCCAGAGAAAGAACTGATAAATGGAAGTAGAGAATTATTTTCACACATGCACATATGTAATGGTAGGTATCTTCAGAGCAAAGGAGAAGGGAAAAAAAGAAGGAAAAAATTACATGATAACTTTATTATATATTTAAAAGAATAAGTTATACATCTTTTTTACTTATTAGTTATGGAAATGCTTATTTTGTTCCATAAATTGAAAATAAAATAAAGTTTAATTTAAAATAAAAAAAGAAAGAAGGTTATCATTAACAGTAAAGTTTTTCAACAACAACAATAATAGCTAACATTAAATGGCTAACATGGAACACAGTACATTTTCCATCATTGAAAGTGTTCAAGAAAAGGCTTAGTAACCTCTGAGCATGTGGAATAGGGAGTAGGAAGATGTGGTCACATTTAAACTTTGGGGAAAATCATATTGGCAGTACTGTAGAACATAGATTAGGAGGAGAAAGAGTCTTGGATCAAGACCAATTTGAATATTACTATAATGATCTAAAGGTGAGGTGATGAGGGCCTGAATTAAAGTAATGATTGCATGAGTAGGGAGGAGAGTTCTATGAAAGATATTAAAGAAATACAAATTATAAGATTTGGCACCTGATTAGATGAATGGGGTGAGTAGTCAAGTTGATCTTGAGGTTGTAAACCAGGATGATTGGAAGAAAGGCAGTACACTGAACAGAAATGTCATCAATTCTATTATAATGCTTGTTCTGAAAATGTGAATTTATTCCAATGGTTTAGAGAAAATTTAAGTACAATGAGAATTTGGGGTTTGCTTATGTGTGATTTCATCCACAAGAAACAGTAAGAGAATTCAGAAAAATGTGTCATTATATCCTAATTCATAAGCTGCAACCCTTTCAAGATTCACTTCTACAAGCAAACCTATGCTCAAATTTTTGTAGGTTCTGCCAAATCCTTCTACTCTGAATGCATTGACTGGAAGAATCCAGGACCACCACTACTATGAGGTTTTTTTTTTGGGGGGGAGTTGTTTTTTGTTTGTTTGTTTGCTTTTTGCTGAGGCAACTGGGGTTAAGTGACTTGCCCAGGGTCACACAGCTAGGAAGTGTTAAGTGTCTGAGGCCAGATTTGAACTCAGGTCCTCCTGACTTCAGCCTGGTGCTCTACCCACTGCGTCACCTAATTGCCCCTGGTTTTAGAATAGGACTTTTGTGATTAGACAAAATGAAAACAAACCCCATTTTTATAGCACCAATATTCTCCTAGAGAATCATAGAATACCACAAACTCCAAAGAAAATAAATTGTATGCCAACCAAAGGACAAGAGAGAACTTTAGGGCAGGGTTGAGCAAACTGTAACATACATCCAATATTGTCTCATACATACACAAAAAATAGCACAAAATATTTCATCATATATGAACATGATGGGTCAAAGAGCAAGAGCTACTTGAACTGATCATGTCATTCTGACTCCCAAATAGCAAACTTTATAAACTTCAGTGCTTCCTTACTAATTCCCAAATCAAATGTAAAATTCCCTGCTTGGTATTAAAAGTCCTTCTTAACATGGCTGCTTTCCATCTTTCTAGTCTTTTTACATTTTATCATGCTCCAAACATTCTAGCTAACAGAGAGCTAGGAATACCCCTCATTCTCTACTGGAATTTTTGACATATTAAGAGATCTCAAGAGATATTGAGAGATGTAGAAGAGCATTGCTTACTCCCAAAAGATTTATAAAAGGACATATACAAGAGTTGCATGAAAATATTTGCACCATTGGAGGGAGAAGCTACATGTTGCCTCCTCCAAAAAATTACATTGTATCCATATGGAATGTAAATTCCATGAACTGGGGGAGAGGGTGAGGAACAGAGGAAGGAAGGAAGAAAGGAAGGAAAGAAGGAAGGAAGGAAGAAAGGAAGGAAGGAAAAAAGGAAGGAAGGGATAGAAGAAGAAAGGAAGGAGGAAGGGAGGGAGAGAAGAAGGAAGGAAGGAGGAAGAGAAGGAAGGAAGGAGGAAGAGAAGGAAGGGAAGAAGGACAGAAGGAAAGATGCGAGGAAGGAAGGAAGGAAAGATAGAAGGAAGGAGGAAGGAAGGAGAAAGGGAGGGAGAGAAGAAAAGGAGGGAGAAAAGAAGGAAGGAAGGAAGGAAAGAACAAATTTATTAAGTGCTTACTACATGCCAAGCACTGTATTGAGCACTGGGAACACATGTAGAAGCTAGAGTCTAACAATGAAAGTAAATATATAAAGGACAAGTGGAAAAGAAGAAAAGGAAAGATCCCCACATGAGATTGGTGAGGAGAGGGGGGAAAGAGAAGAATTCTGTAGAGATATATAAATAATCAGTCAGTCAGTCAGCAAGCATTTATTAAGTGCTCATTGTGCTGAGGATACAAAGAAAAAAATAAATATGGTCCCTGGATATAAAATGTTTACTTTCTAATGGGAAAAGACAACATGGAAACAACTCTGTATATTAAAAATCTATGCAGTATCAATGAAACGTAATTTCAGACAGAAGGCACTTGGGGGCAAACAGGGGAAATAAGCATATAGAGATTCATGGAAGACCAGGAAAGGCCTCTTTTAGAAGGTGGGATTTGAGGTGATTCTTTTTGGTTGCTGTTGTTGTTGTTGTTGTTGTTGTTCTTGTTCTTGTTCTTGTTCTTGTTCTTGTTCTTGTTCTTCGTCCTTCATTCTCAAAGAGTGGTCTAAGAAACCAGAAGTTTAAGGTAAGGAAGAAAAGTATTGCAGACATTGAAGACAAGCCAATACAAAGACACAGAAAAGGGAGAGGAAGTATGGGGTTTGAGAAATTGCAAATAGGCCAGTATTGCCAAGATTCTAAGATGTGTGGAGGGGGGTAATTGTTAAAAGACTGGAAAGGTAGAATCTTCCAATGCGTAAAGGGCCAACTAGAAAGTTTTATATTTGACCTGAGAAGTAATAAGAAGGCACCTTTGACTATGTTTTTTTGAAGTTTATTGAAGGTGAGTTGTATTGGCGAGGTGGATAACATGGTCAGTCTTACACTTTATAGGAAGGTCATATTGGCAGACAAGTGGAGGGTAGATTGGATGGATAGAAACTTGAAGTAGGGAGACCATAAGTGAAAAGAAAACTTCATGGCTGTGACCCCTCCTCAAATGGTGGTGACAGCAGAAAGTCAAGAGTTGAGAAAAGGACTTTGAGAGCAGAAAGTATTTCAGTTTTGTCCTGGCATCTTTTCCCAATGTCCAACACAAGTGACTGGCACATAGCAGGCAATGAATAAATGTGTTATAACAAATGAGACCATAGATTCACCAAAGTATGGACATTTATATAATACTGGATTACAAAATACTTTCTATACATGGTCAAATTTGTTCCTCAAAATCACAACAGCTGAGATGAAGTTAATCTGGTGTTACCATGACTATTTAAAAGAAATAGAGATTTAGCAAGGTTAAGTGAATTGCCCAGTGAGTTAGGTAATATTAATATTTTAATCTCTTTTTACAAAGAAAGAAATTGAGGTTCTGAGGTCAGAAGTGACTTGTCCAATATTCCATATTCATGCAAAAGGCTTTGAGTCAGACTACTACTCCCACTAAGTGACCAAGCCGCCACCTGAAGCCATCTCTTTTTGAGGTCAAGACCAATACTTTTCGCTACATCCCTGTGGCATACCAAAATGGCCTCTGCTCCCAGCCAACAGCAACATCTGCTGGTTGATGATAAATAGACTATACTATCACTGCCTTACTTCAGACTGCCAGCTGCCTTTAGGGTGACTGGTAATTGTATCAAATACTCTCCTTTTTAGCCATTAAGAATCTGCTATACTCACTTTACCTCTCCCAGAGGAAGTAAATACACTTAAGAAACAGTGCCTCAGGAATTTTTAGTTTTCCACTATGCTCTTCACTCCCCTATTTATCTAGCAATTTCATTAAAGCTCACACCACATACCACAGACATATTTTTAATCTAGCTGCCTTGTTTCAGGGGAGCCAGAACTTGAAGAATACAAAATGTTCCTAGCCTGCTTTTTTTTCTTTACTTTTTAAAATTAAATAATTTGATTCACCGCTTCATTCTTAGTGCATAGCACGGTTCACTTAAATTAATAACATTTTCAATTTTGCCTATTTGGTATCTAGAGTGGCGAGCAAGAGCAATTTAGCTAGATTGAAACTCCAAATACTCAGAGATGGAAAATATTTCAGCTGACCTCCTTGCCAGGAATATGCATTTCTCTAACTGCTTAATTATGATTCAAGATTGCAAGCTGGAATTTGGTGCAACAGATGGAGTTGTACTTTTGTGTTTACAGACTTAGGGACTTGGTTCATTTCTGGTTTTTTGTTTCAAATCAGAGAGAAAAGCAAATAGCTTGGAACAAGAGAAGTGATTTTTTAATAGGAAGAGGAAGTTCTAAAAATGGTGGAAATAAGCTAGCTATTTAAGCCTATGGGACTCAGCTCCCAATGCAGGAAAATAGTGAGCTGATCCAGAAAAAGTCTAGACAGATTCCACAAGTCAACAATAATAGCTTTCCTTCTGTTCATATCCCAGTTCTTACTTCCAACTATCTCCTTGGGTGGGGCCCACTTCAAGTTTAGAAATCAGATAGTGCTGATCTTCCTGTGTCTCCATTTTCCTCCAATATTTCTTCTACATGACCAGACTGTCACAGATAATTTCCCTATCTCTAAAATGAGGATAATAATTTTTACACTGACTACCTCAGAAAAGTTTTGTGAAAAAAGCATTTTTTAAATTTAAGTAATGTGAGCTATTTTAAAAAATTAACTTCATTTGAAATTCAGTTATCAAAATATTTTTCATAAATTCTAAATTCATTCTCCTTTCCTTTATTCCAACTATTACTTCTTATCCCAGAAGAGATTATCCCAGTTAACCAAAAAAAAAAAGAATTCCAATATTGCATTCAAGGTAATTGGCTCATATATAGTTAAGTTTTTGAAGAATTTGAGATTTGCAAAGAACCCTCATGACCATCTAGCCCAGCTAATATGCAGAAGTAACCCCTACCTTAATATACCTGAGAAGTGATTATCCAGCCACTTCTTGAAAATCTTCAAGAAGGGGAACCCACCATATTCTGAAGAAATCTATAATACATTTGAATAGATCTAATTGTTAGGAAATTTTTTCCTGGCATCAAGCCTAAATGTAGCTCCTTGTAACATAATTGCTTCTGGTCCTGCTCTCCCAGGACAAATAAAACAAATCCAACTCAACAATCCCTTAAATAACTGAATAGAGATAACATGCCCTCCCCCACCCCCACACACTGCAGTCTTTTTTCCCCCCCAGGTAAACAAGCTCTGTTCCTTCACCCTATTCTCATATGTCATGGACCTGAGTCCAAAGCAACTCATGAGACCTTCTGCCAAGGAACAGAGGAATTGTGATCTACATTGATGCAAAAGGAATCTCCACCAGTGAAATAGTTGACCTTTGAGGTACTGGTCTATGCAGCTATTTCATTCCAATAAAATATAGAGTATCCGCAGGATTCCTGGCTAAAGATTTGCACTATATCATATGAAGATTACAGACTAAAGAATTCAGATATTTTCTTTGCAATTTATGTGAGGGAGGACTATCTATAATTTAGGTAGTTAGGTGGCCTATTGGCTAAAATACTAGACTTTAAATAAGTAAAACCTTAGTTGAAATCTGGCTCAGACACTCCTTCCTAGATATAGCAGTCACTTAATAACTTCATTGTCATTATCAATAAAATGAGAATAATAAAGGCACCTTCCTTACAGGGCTATGGTGAGGAACTAAAGAACTTTGCAAACTTGAAATGTTAAAAATGTTAGCCATCATTGTCATTTATTTTAATATCTTCAAAGACCTGTAATTTCATCAGTGTGGGCTCTTCATTCATTAATGGCATAACTTTCACTGGTTCTTCATCCACTGTAGTAAATTATAACTGCATAGCAATGGTCTTCATAACTTTCTCTCAGCAAAAATTTTCATCCCCATCATGCTGGCCATGTACCTCTCACCCCAACTTCTGATGAGCTGAAAATATATATCTTCAACTCCCTACTAGACATATCCACCTAACTGTCCCACCAATATCTCCATCTCAACATGGTAATGTCTTAACATGGTAATGTAGTATTACCTTTTTCTGGACTATCTCTCTACACTTATATTCTCAGGTTGGGGGATGACTATCTCAGGCTCAAGACTCATTCTGTGGGTCTGTGCTCCTAAAACTATAATTCACAAGTCCCAACCAGTATGTTTACCTTTATTTTAGTCAGTTAGAGGACTCAGCTCAAGGCAAAGTCATTCATTGAACTGAAATGGTAATAATAGTAGAAATGAAACATCTTCCTCATAAAGCATTATCAGTAGGAAAAATGGACACATAGAAGTTCCAAGTAAAGAGGTGCCCCTATAAGGAACAAAAGTAACTGACACAACTGATATCTCCAGGAATAGGATGCCCAGAAATATTTTCTAACAATGTCTTTGTGTTGATCCTTCCAGTTCTCAATATTTCTGTCAGACCTCCTGAATCTCTTGGACTGTGCACAGAGCTTGACTATGGTCTCTCCTGTCTCCAAGTTCAGGTTCAGCAGACATATTCGCTGATAGTATAACTATGTATTTTTTGGAAAAAACAAAATTTTAGGAGTCTCAATTTAAATGACCTGTTATCTCTTGGGCCCAAACTCAAGCATCAGCCTCTCTCTATTCATTGTCTAGCAGATAGGTCTGCACAACTGAATTCTTTTGGTACTGCTCTCTGCAGGACACAATATCTTCTACACTAGCTATATGCACTCTCTTCTCTTTTTCCTTTATATTACTTCATTTGATGATTTCATCAACTATTGTGGATTTAATTTCCATCTCTATATGAATGATTCTCACATCTACCTATCCTGCCCCAACCTCTATGCTAACCTCTAGTCTTACATTTCCAAATACCTTTGAGACATTGCAAAACTCAATAGATTCAAACAAAACTTATTTTCTTTCTCCCTAAACTGTCTCTGTCTCTTTACATTCCTTGTTATTGTAGAAAATACCATCCCACCAGTACCTCAAAATCACAACCTAGAAGTAATTCTGGATTCTCCACTATCTCTCTCCCCATACATTCACCCCACTCCCCATATTGAAGCTGTTGCCCAAATCTATCAATTTCATCTTTTAAACATCTTTCAAAAACACTATCTTCTCTCCTACGACAGCATTACCTCTTGAACGTAGGTCCTCAACACCTCACACTTAGATTACTTCAATAGCCTATTGGTGGTTTGCTGGTCTCAATTCTCTCCCCATACCAATCCAACTTCTATTTAGCTACTAATATAATTCTCCTAAAGAAAGGATCCAATCATGTTATTCCTTACTCAATAAATTTCAGTGACTTCCTTTCATCTCCAGAAACTAATACAAAATGTTCTATATGGAATGCAACCTATATCCAAAGAGAGAACTATGGGGACTGAATACAAAATGAAACATACTATTTTGACCTTTTTTGTTTACTTCTTTTTGCTTGCTTGCTTTTTTCCTTGTGTTTTTTTGTTTCTTTTATTCTGATTTTTTTTTCATAATATGATAAATACAAAAATATGTTTAAAATGGTTATACATTTTTACCTGTATAAGATTACTCACTATCCTGGGAAGGGGAGAGGGAAAAGAAGAAAGATGAAAAAGGATTTGTAACTCAAAATCTTACAAAAATGATTTGAAAACTATCTTTACATATAATTGAAAACATAAAACAGTATTGAATTTATTTTTTTAAATGATCAAGTTGAAAGTAAGAAAACTATTGAACTAATAAACAAAACTAAGTTAATTTTATGAAAAAAACAAAAATTAGATAAGGCTTTAGTAAATTTTATTAGAAAAAAGAAAAGAAGAAAATCAAATTGTCAGTATCTAAAATGAAAAGAGTGAACTTAAAACCAATGAAGAGGAAATTAAAACAATAGTCAGAAGCTATTTTGCCAATGGTATGCTAATAAATCTGATAATCTAAGTGAAATGGATAAATACTTACAAAAATATAAGTTGCCCAGATTAACAGAAGAGGAAATAAATTACTTAAATAGTCCCATTTTAGAAAAAGAAATTGAACAAGCTATTAATGAACTTTCTGAGAAAAAAAATTCAGGACCAGATGGATTTATAAGTGAATTCTACCAAGTATTTAAAAAAACAATTCTAATACTACAATAACTAGTTGAAAAAATATGGCAAGGAGTCCTACCAAATTCCTTTTGTGACAGATATAGTGCTGATATCTAAACCAGCTAGGATGAAAATAGAGAAAGAAAATAATAGACCAATTTCCTTAATGAATATTGAAGCAAAAATCTTAAATAAAATATTAGCAAAGAGATTATAGCAACTTATTACCAGGACTATGACCAAGGAGGATTTAATACAGGAATGCAGAGCTTGTTCAATATTAGGAAAAATATTGACATTATTGACTATATCATTAACAGGAATTATATGATTATATCAATAGATGCAGAAAAGTCATTTGACAAAAAATCCAACAGCCATTCCTATTAAAAAATCTGAAGAGCATAAAAATAAATGGAGTTTTCTGTGTCTAAAACCATCAGCAAGCATCCTATGTAATGGGGGAAACTAGAAGCATGCCCAATAAGATCAGGGGTGAAACAAGGTTGCCCACTATCACCATTACTATTCAATCATTGTATTACAAATGTTAGCTTTGGCAATAAGAGGAAAAAAAGAAATTGAAAAAATTAGAGTAGGTAAAGAGGAGACAAAATTATCATTCTTTTCAAATGATACAATGGTATACTTAGAGAATCTTATTTAATCAACTAAAAAAAAAACTATTAGAAACAATTCACAACTTTAGTAAAGTTGCAGGATATAAAATAAATCCACATAAATCATTGGTATTTCTGTTGTCAGCAAAGTCCAGCAGCAATAAATAGAAAGAGAAATTCCATTTAAAATAACTAGATAATATAAAATATTTTGGAATCTACCTGCCAAGACAAAGCCAAGAACTATATGGACACAATTACAAAATACTTTCCACACAATTAAAGGCAGAGCTAAACAATTGGAAGAATATCAAGTGCTCATGGATAGACCAGGGTAGTATAATAAAAATGAAAATTCTACCTAAATTAATCTACTTTTCAGTGCCATACCAATCAATCTGCCAAGAAATTACTTTGTAGAGCTAGAAAAATAATAATAAAATTAATATGAAAGAATAAAAGGTCAAGAATATCAAAGGAAATAATGGAAAAAATACAAAGGATGGTGGCTTAACGTACAAAACCTAAAACTATATTATGAAACAGCAGTCATCAAAACCATTTGGTACTACCTAAGAAAGAGTGGTGGGTCAATGGAATAGATTAGATATCCATGACACAATAATCAAGGCTTATAGTAATCTAATATTTGATAAACCCTCATATGCCAGCTTCTGAAATAAGAACTCACTGTTTGACAAAAATTGCTGGGAAAATTGGAAGATAATATATCAGAAACTTTGCATAGACTTACATCTCATACCCTATATCAAAATAAGGTCAAATAGGTAAAATGATATAGTTTTGCACAAACAAAACCAACAGAAACAAAATTAAAAGGGAAGTACAAATCTGGAAAAAATCTTCACAGCCAGCATTTCTGATAAAGTTCTCCTTTCTAAAATATGTGAAGAAATGTGTCAAATTTATAAGAGTACAAGTCATTCCCCAATTGATAAATAGTCTAAGGATATGAAAAGAAAATTATTAAATGAAGAAATTAAAGCCATCTATATTCATATGAAAAGATGCTCTAAGTCACTATTGAATAGAAAAATGCAAATTAAAACAACTCTGAGATACCACCTCACACCTCTCAGGTTGGCTAAAATGACAGGAAAAGATGATGACACATACATCATCAGCATTTTTATATATTACCAACAAAGTCCAACAGCAAGAAATGCAAAGAGAAATTCCATTTAAAATAACTGTCGATAATATAAAATATTTGGGAATCTATCTGCCAAGGCAAAGTCAGGAACTATATGAACACAACTACAGAACACTTTTCACACAAAGAAAGTCAAATCTAATCAACTGGAAAAATGTCAATTGCTCATGGGTAGGCTGAGTGAATATATTAAAAATGGCAATACTACCTAAATTAATCTACTTATTCAATGCAATACCAATCAAACTCCCAAGAAATTATTTTACAGATCTAGAAAAAATAATAACAAAGTTCATCTGGAAGAACAAAAAATCAAGAATTTCAAGGGTATTAATGAAAAAATGCAAATGAAGATGGGCTAGCTGTTCCCGACCTAAAACTATATTATAAAGCAGCAGTCATCAAAACCATTGTTACTGGCTAAGAATTAGAGTAGTTGATCAGTGGAATCAGTTAAGTTCGTAGGACAAAAATAGTCAATGACTATAGTAATCTAGTGTTTGAAAAACCCAAAGACCCCTGCCTTTGTGATAAAAACTCACTATTTGATAAAAACTGCTGGGAAAATTGGAAATCAGTATGGCAGAAATTAGGCATTGGCCCATACCTAATACTGTATACCAATATAAAGTCAAAGTGGGTTCATGATTTAGACATAAAGAGTGATATTATATGCAAATTAGAACAAAGGATTGCTCACCTCTCAGATCTGTGGAGAAGGAAGAAATTTGTGGCAAATAAGAAATGGGGTTCATTATCGAACAAAAAACAGATAATTTTGATTATATTAAATTAAAAACTATTGCAGACAAGATCAGAAGGGAAGCAATAAACTGGGAAAACATTTTTACATTCATAGATCTGATAAAGGCATCATTTCTAAAATGTATAGTGAAATGACTCAAATTTATAAGAATTCAAGTCATTCTCCAATTGACAAACTGTCAAAGGATATGAACAGACAATTTTCAGATGAAGAAATTAAAATCATTTCTAGTCATTTGAAAAGGTGTTCTAAATCACTATTGATAAGAGAAATGCAAATTAAGGCAACTCTCAGGTACCATTAGACACCTCTCAGATTGGCTAAGATGACTGGAAAAGATAATGATGAATGTTGGAGGGGATGTGGAAAAACTGGAACATTAAAACATTGTTGGTGGAGTTGTGAACTGATCCAACTATTCTGCAGTGCAATTTGGAACTATGTCCAAAGGGCTATCAAAATGTGCATACCCTTTGATCCAGCAAAGTTTCTACTGGACTTTTATCCCAAAGAGATCATAAAAAAGGGGAAAAGATTCACATGTGCAAAAATGTTTGTGGCAGCCCCTTTTGTAGTGGCAAGAAACTAAAAAGTGAGTAGATGCCCATCAGCTGAAGAATGGCTGAATAAATTATAGTATATGAATGTTGTGGAATATTATTGTTCTATAAGAAATGATCAGCAGAATTATTTCAGAGACTTGCATGAACTGATGCCAATTGAAATTAGTAGAACCAAGAGAATATTATACACAGCAACAAGAAGATTATGTGATGATCAATTCTGATGAATGAGCCTCTTTTCATCAATGAGATGATTTGGATCAATTTCAATAGACTTGTGATGGAGAGAACCATCTACAACCAAAGAAAGGACTATGGGAACTGAGTGTGGATCACAACATAACATTTTCACTCTTTTTGTTGTTTTTTGCTTGCATATTTTCTTTATCTTTTTTTTCCTTTTTGATTTTCCTTGTGCAGCATGATAAATGTGGAAATATGTTCAGAAGAATTGCATATGTTTAACCTATATTGGATTATTTGCTTTCTAAGGGAGAAGGTGAGGGGAAAAGAGGGAGAACAATTTGAAATGCAAAATTTTGCAAGGGTGAATGTTGAGAACTATCTTTGCATATATTTTAAAAATAAAAGGCTATTATTAAAAATAAAATAAAATTTTAAAAAAGTTAATTTCTTGAAAAATGTTCTATTTGGCATTCAAAGTCCTTCATACTTTTCCATTATTTTTATAGTTCACTCTCAGGCTGATATTCTTTGATCCAGTGACACCAGACTCCTGATTGTTCCACAAACAAGAACCTACATCTCTAAGCTTCTGGAACTTTCTCTGATTGTCCCCCTGCCTGAAACACTCTGTCTTCCACTCCAACTACTTCTTGACTTCCTTTACTTTCCAATTAAAATCCCACTTTTTACAGGAAGACTTTGTTATATTATTTCCTATTTGTTTTATATATAGCTTGCTTTGTATATAAATATTTGTGTTTGCATGATAGCTCTTTGATTAGAATATAGGTTCCTTAAGGTCAGGAACTGTATTTTTGCCTCTTTTTAAATCTCTCGATTAGTACAGTGTCTAACACATAGTTGGCCCTTGATAAATATTGATTGATTAATTAATTGATTGATTTAATGAATAACACAAAGAGGATGAGATGTGATAGGTGGGTTGCAATGTGGCCATTGGAGAGAGTTTCCACATTAAGATCATATATCCATAAAAATATCAAAGCAAGAAGTAGTCAATTTTAAAATTATACCTTTTGATAAGAAGCCTCTCAGGATTTTTAACTATATTAGTTCTCAAAAAACTAAGTCATAGGAATCTCACCAGAACCATTCTCAAAGACTAACAACCACTTGCTAGAACCTAATATAGATTTCACTTCACTTGCAGAGAGTTTGAAAAATCAGAACATCAAAATAAGATTTTTTAAAAAGATACCATTTAGTTTATAAACCATCATTAAGCATATATTAAATCCCATGATAACATGCAAATGTCCCCTCATCCTTATGTCAAAACCATAGTACTGACAAAGTTCCTCCTCCCAGATCCTATAAAAGAAGATGGGCTTTGCATGATTTTTCTGGTAGTTGGGATGTCTGAGACAGCAACATTATTCTCCCAGTTTTCTTTTTGGCCAATAACACACATGTATAAAACCGGCTGGCTCGCTAGAAATTTAATCCATGATCAGGAAATAGATTTACATTAACTAGAAAACTCTAAATGAAAAAATCATGACCTTGTTCTCATTCATGTAACATTATAACATACTGACACAGACATAGAAACCCTCGTGTGTATATTTTCTTGAATATGCTGATACAGATCAATCAGTCTACACTAACCTAATTTAATGAACATTTTTAATAATAATAACAATTACTACTGTTACTGTTATATGTCTAAAAGCAGTAATGGGCAGAGTGTTAGATTAGGAATCAAAAGAATTGGGTCCAAATTGGAATTGTGATCTACTATGTGACTAAACAAGTCAATTTATCTGAGCAAATGATTAAAACGTAAATAATAATTCTTGCACTACCTATCTCAAGTATTATAAGATACAAATGAAATAGTTGATGTAAAATACTTTTCAAAGGTTTTCACTGTCACTTACTCTCTACTTCATTTCTTATCTAGCTTTAATAATTGATTGTGTGTTGTCTCAGTTAAAGTAAGACTTGTTAAAGTCCTTAGCTTAAAAAAACCAAATGCCTCCCATTGCATCCAGGGCCACCTCCAGTCATCCTGATCTATATTTTATCTTTGGACTCAAATATCTCTGAAGGAAAAAGTGAGGCTGGTGACTTTGTATAGTTTGCCCTCACTTAAATCCAATTCACTTACATGTCATGGTATCACCTCCATAATGTCATATTCCTTTTTGAGGATGAAGGATAAACAACCACAACAATGTCATTTATTGGCAATAATAACAATCATCAAAAAGTTAAATTCAATAACTATTTATTAAATGCCTACTACATGAAACTAATCATTAAGCACTGGTACTGCAAAGACAGATGTGACATGGCCCCTTTTCTCAGAATGTCCAATTTAATTATTGTGCAGGGAAAGATATACAGAAATCACTGATAACAGAGGACAGTGAGAAAAGTACCAAAAAAGATCCAAGCAAAGTTCTGTGAGGAATTTCATAAAGGATAGATAACTCTTGGCTAAGAGAAGAGAGAAGTTAAGTACCAGGAAGAAGAATGTTATAGAGATGATACCTGAGAAGGACCTTAATGGAGAGCAGGGAGTTCAATAAACTGAAAAGGAAGACTGAGTAGATTATGACTTGAGCAAGAGGATGAGGGCAGGAGAAAAATGGAAAGTGTCAGGTTGTTCATCTGTATATGGGAACAATAAAATCACCTACCTCACAAATTTGTTGTGAAAATGAAAGTAGGTAGTATTTGTAGAACTTAGTTTGAGAGAGACAGAGACAGAGACAGAGAGCGAGAGAGACAGAGACAGAGAAAGAGGGAGGAAGGGAGAAGGAGAGGGAGATGGCGAAAAGAGGGAAGTGGGGAGAGAGAGGGAGGGAGGAAAAGAATGGGGTACTGGCTAGTATTTGAGTTTGGTTAAGATAAAGAATATGGGAAGAGCAACACAATTTAATGAATAATTAAAAATATATATTGTATTCAGATAGTGGATCTAGTCGTTGAATATTAAAGTGAAGAACGTATATTTTATTTTGGAGGCCATAATGACATAAAGAACTGACATAATCATATTGGCATATAAAGTATATAAGGAAATTTACTTATGTATAGCTGTGAGACTGGTGTATCAGAGAAGGGAAAGACTAGAGGCAGGAAGACTATTTAGAAGACTGACATCTGCCTTTATTTTATATACTATATTAGTATTTGGGCATGGTTTAGTTATCTAAATATAAATCTTCTCAGCTCATTTCTCTGTGTATATGTAACAGGCATTGATGAAGGGGTCATCCCTTCCTGATTTGGGTTCAAGGTCAATTGAACCTAACTGTATTAAAGCAAGATTTTATCTAGTTCCATGAAACACTATCCATTCTTTAATAAGGGGTGGAAAAATTGTGTCAAAATACTATATTTGCCTAAACATAGGCTGCACTTTTCCTCTTAAATCTGACTCATATAAAAAACAAGTGTGGGAAACCTAAAATCAACAATATTTTTCAACTTATACATCTTTCCCCTTTCAATGGAATCATTTAAAAGTATGGCCTTTTCAGGGTCCACCTATTTTAACCATTTACATGAAATGAAAAACAGTATTTTGCTGAACACATTTATGTCTATGCTTTTGAATAGTTTTGTCTCCTAATTATGAAAGGAATGACTCTTTCCAGAGTCCTGTAGAAGACCTGACAAGTATGGATTTAACTCCTAAAAATAGATTTCAAGTGTTAGAGCTAGAAGAAACTTTAAAGATCATCTAGTCCAATCACCAATTTTGTAATAAAGAAACAGAGTCAAAGAGGCTCAACTACTATCAACCAATAAATTAAGCAATAATTAGTTTGACTACTTCCAATTTAAAAAAAATTCCCTCAATAGTATTTTATTTTTCCAAATATACACAGTTTCCAACATTCATTTTGTAAGATTTTGTGTTCTAAGTTTTTTCTCCCTTCCTCCTTTACCTTCCCCCTTCTCAAGATAGCAAGCAATCTGATGTAACTAGTTTTACAATCCTTTGAAACATACTTCTATGTTTTTCATATCGTACAGGAAAAAGAAATAGACTCAAAGGGGAAAAATCATGAAAAAGAAAAATCAAAGAAAAAAGGTGAAAATACTATGCTCCAATCAACATTCAATCTCCATAATTCTCTCTTTTGATGTGCATAGTATTTTCCATCCAAAATCTATTGGAATACTTTTGAATCCCCATATTACTGGAAAGAGCCAAGTCCATCACAGTTGATAGCATAATTTTGCTGTTACTGTGTGCAATGTTCTCTTGGTTCTGCTCAGTTTTCTCAGCATCAGTTCATGTAAATCTTTTCTGAAATCAGCTTGCTCATCATTTCTCTCAGAACAATAATATTCCATTATATTCATATCCCATAACTTATTCAGCCATTCCCCAACTAATGGGCTTCCACTCAATTTCAAGTTCCTTTCCACTGCTACAGTTTTTGCACTTGTGGGTCCTTTTCCTTCTTTTATAATTTCTTTGAGATTACAGACCCAGTAGTGGCACTGATAGATCAAAGGCTTTTATAGCTTTAAAGCCCTTTGGGCATAGTTCCAAATTGTTCTCCATAATAACTGCATCATTTCACAACTCCATCAACAATGTATTGGTGTCCCAATTTTCCCACTTTCCCTCCAACATTTATCATTATCTTTTACTGTTATCTTAGCCAATCTGAGAGGCATGAAGTGGTACCTCGGAGTTGGCTTAATTTGAATTTATCTAATCAATAGCAATTTAGTTAGTGCATTTTTATGCAAGACTAGAAATGGCTTTAATTTCTTTGTTTGAAAATTGTCTGTTCATATCTTTTGATCATTTTTCAATTGGGGAATGGCTTGTATTCTTGTAAATTTGGCTCAATTCTCTACATATTTTAGAAATGAGACCTTTATCAGAAACACTGGCTGTGAAATTATTTTCCAGCTTTCTGCTTCCTTTTCAATCTTGGCTATGTTGGTTTTATTTATGCAAAACCTTTTGAATTTAATGTAATCAAAATTATCGATTTTGCATTTCATGATGTTCTTTAATTCTTCTGTGGTCATTAGTTCCTCCCTTCTCTACAGATCTGAGAGATAGATTTATCCCCTGTTCTCCTAACTTGCTTATGGTATTATCCTTTATGTCTAAATCATGAATCCATTTTGACCTTATCTTTGTATGGAGTAGTCAATGCCTAGTTTATGCCATACTATTTTTCAGTTTTTCCAGCATTTTTTGTCAAATACTTAGTTTTTATTGCAGAAGCTAGAATCTTCGAGTTTGTCAAACAGTAGATTACTATAATCACTGAGTATTGTCTTGTGTACCTAACCTATTCCACTGATCCACTATTCTTCTTTCTTTTTTATTAAAGATTTTTATTTTCAAAACATATACATATATAATTTTCAACATTCACCTTTGCAAAACCTTGTATTCCACATTTTCCCCTCCCTTCCCCCCACTCCCTTCCCTAGATGACAAGTAATCCAATATATGTTAAACATGTGCAATTCTTCTATAAATGTTTCCACAATTATCATGCTGTATAAGAAAAGTCAGATCAAAAAGCAAAGAGAAAAAGAGAGAGAAATAAAACAAAATGCAAACAAACAACAAAAAGAGTGAAAATATGTTGTGATCCAGACTCAGTTTCCAGTCTTCTCTCTGCATGTAGAGGACTCTTCATCATAAAACCATTGGAACTGGCCTGAATCATATCATTAGTGAAAAGAGCCATGTCCATCCAAATCGATCATGGTATAATCTTGCTGTTGCCATCTACAGTGATCTCCTGGCTATGCTCACTTCACTTAGCATCAGTTCATGTAAGTCTCTCCAGGCCTCTCTGAAATCATCATGGTAATCATTTCTTATAGAGCAATAATATTTAATAACATTCATATGCCATAACTTATTTAGCCATTCTCCAATTGATGGGCATCCATTCAGTTTCCAGTTCTTTATGTCATTATGGCCTCCAAAATAAAATACACATCTCCTTTATGATCTCTTTGGAATACAAGCCCAGTGGAGCCACTGCTATATAGTTGTGCATAGTTTGATAGCCCTTTGGGCATAACTACTCTTGTTTCTTAGCCAGTACTAAATGATTTTGATAACCACTGTTTTATAATTTAGTTTCAGGCCTGGCACTGCTAGGCCCCCATCCTTTGAATTTTTTTTCAATAATTCCCTTGATATTCTTGACTTTTTGTTCTCCAGATGAATTTTGTTATTTTTTTCTGGCTCTATAATGTAATTCAGAAAACATCTATTAAGCACCATATACTACACTGGGCTTTGTAATACAAATAAAAAAGTAGGCCAATCCTTGTCCATCAGAGAACCTTGATTCTTATAGAAAAACACAACATACAAACTGGGTGACCAAGCAAGGGAAGATTTGACATGGCAGTTATAAGACTTGGGGGGAAGGGCACAATAGAACAGTAGTTTCCCTTGCCTTGGATTACAAGACGGCCATCCTCAGCAGGCCTTAGTGTCTTGGGACATTGTTGTTTGGGATATAAAATGTGATGGTGGGACAGCTAGATACAGTAGATTAGGGGAGTTTTCACTCATTCACCTATCAATCACTTCAGTGATGGTTGACACTTACATAATGGTATTTCATCTTTTAGAAAGTCTTAAATATGTTAATTCACTAATGCTCAAAACAACATTGTAAAGTAAGTATTTCTCATTTCTCAGCTATAGAAAGTAAGGTTGAAAGAGGTGACATAATTTGAAAGGCACTTCAGAGGTCTTCTTTCCCAATCTGGGTCTGAAAGTAGTTCCCCTCTGGACTTAAATTCTAATTCTGCTTCTTCCTACCTGTGTGACCTTACAAATCACATAACTTCCAGTATTCTCATCTGTAAGAAGAAAAGATTAGATTTAAAAGATCCCTTTCAACTCTAGTCTATGATCGTATTCCTCTCTGGATGGCATTTTATTGCTTTTTCTAGGGAAGTGATTCTGTAAGAGGACCATGGAACAGGGATGGCTTTTGGCCTAGAACATAATAAGTGCTTAATATACACCTATTTTTTGACAAATTAACCCTAGGGTATGCCAAGTCACCACTGATATTCATAATCCTTTTATTTTTTAAGCAGTTGGAATCTTACCTGGTTTTCTGATCTTTTTAAGAAGTATTCCAAATCATGTAGACAGAACCTATTCAGCTGAATGTGTTTGCTTCAAAGAATTACTAGGAACTAATGAATTTATCCATTCTCTACATGCTTCATCACTACCTTCCATAACCAGCATTGCTAATCCTTTTGAAGTTTCCCTATTATCAGAAAACTTGGTTTATTTTTTTTTATTTTTACTTTTATACTGAATTGTCCTCCAAATAGAGTTAAATAACGGAAAACTTCCTAATAATTAGAGTTAGGCAAAACCAAAATAGGATGTCTTGGAGCTCCTCTTGCAAGAGGTCTTCAGAATCTGGCTGAGCACATGTCATCTATGTCCTAAAGAGGATTTGCTTGGATTGGAATATGTAACTTATGAGGTCCTTTCCAAGTGTTAGACTTTGTGGAGCTTTTAAATGGTTCAATAATTTATCTTTATCATGTTTTCAGTCCTAATTCAACTTTGAAGTGTGCTTATACTTGAAAACCTGAATTTTTTTCTCATTTTAACTAGAGGGGAAAAAATAAACTTTTTATATAATAGAGCTGATTTGAAGCTAGAGACTTTAAAGGACCCCCTTGTATTTTCCCAACCACAGGCATAAATGGGATTAGTTAGGTATTGGATTTAATTCCCCCTGACCCCTGGCAAAGGATTAAATGTTCTCCTTTTTCACTCTGTGGTTTAAAGAGTTATCCTACCAACAAATATTTTATTTTAAATGAGTATACCTGAAGAAATAGTTTGATTCAAAAGAATATTCTGCTCACTGGAATTGTAATGGAAAAGATGTTTTTAAATTCTTATTGGTTAGTGTCCAATTCCCTTCAAAACATCTCAACTATATATAAAGCTACATTAATGTGTAGTACAGTGAAAAGAGCATTGGATTTGCAGTTCAACAGTAAGTATTAAACTACCACTATTTAGGTTTTAGGTGCTGAAAGAGAAATTTTAGATAAGAAATGCTTCCTACCCTCATTGAGCTTACTTAACTATTAGGGGATCTCCTGGTTCTATCAGTAACTAGCAATATGACTTCTGATAAATTTTTTCACTTCCGTTTTCTTCTCTGTAAAATGAGGGGTTTAGTTTAGATGATCTCTAAAATTCCTTCTCTAATTCTATCTCAGAAGAATAATAATATGTTAGAACTAGCAAAGACATTAAAAGTCATATAGTTCAATTATTTCATTTTAAGATGAGGAAATCAAGGCTAAATAAAAGTTGACTAAGTTCCTACAGATTTTGTTCTTGTTAAGCCATTTAATTCATATTCAACTCTTTATGACTCTATTTGAGGTTTTCTTGGCAAAGACACTGGAGTGGTTCTCCATTTCCTTCTCCAGATCATTTAACAGATGAGAAAACTGAGGCAATCAGGTCAAGCGACTTGCCCAGCGTCATATAGCTAGAAAGTGTCTGGGATCAGATTTGTATTTGTGACTGTCTGACTCCAGAGCTCTATCTAGTGAGCCTCCTATCTGCTTTTATCCTTTTATCCTTCTCCCTCTCCCCACTTTGGAGACAACTGAAATAATGGCCTGTTGCATTCTCTAAATCTAAGAAGCCTGCATGGTGCGGGAGGGCAGGGAGACTGTTTATGGTCCTTGATTTGAACAAAGAATGATCTAAGTCTCTGGGCTTGAACTTGAGAGACCACCTTGCTTGGGGGTGGAAGAAAGAAGGGAAGAAAGACAGAGGAGGAAGGAAGGAGGGGGGGGAGGGAGAAAAAAGCAAAAAGAGATGGAGAAAGAGAAGTAAAAAGACAGAATGAGAGAAAGAGAAAGGAGAGACAGAGAGAGAAAGAGAGAAAAAGAGAGAAAGGAGAGGATAGAGAGAATGAGAGAAAGAACAGAAAAGAGAGAGACAGAGACAGAGAGACACAGAGAGAGAATGAGAAGGAGAAAAGGGAGGAAATATGAGAAGGATAAGAAAAAGAGAAGCCAAGGAGTTATCCATAATCGTTGAAGAAGGATCAAAGGAGGAAAAGTAAAAAGGATGATAACTACATGTATATAGGTTTTTAAAACTATAAAACTTAGATTCACAATAACCCTGTGAGTGAAGAGACAGAAGCCAGAAAGCTACATAGGAGGGAATTAGAGAGGAAAAACAGAAGAGGAGGAGGGGAAAAGAAGGAGAGAGAGAAGGTAGCCTTTTGCAACTAGTACAGGAAATATATACCTTACATTTACAACTAAAGAATGGGGGTAGCTAGAAAGTAAAGACTAAAGGGAGACACTAAGCCATTGAGTTGAGAAGGAGGGGGAAGAGGAGGAGAAGGAAAGGGGATGAAGAAAATTTATTTGACAAAACAGAGAACAGCTTAGGAGTGAGGGAGAGAAGAGTCAAAGGGTGTTGGCACCTTGGAAAATAGCTCCTAATTACTTCATAAGTTTCCTGAAGTGGACCAGTTTTTGAACAAGTTTTCAAAGAACAAGGTAGAGTTAGAATTAGAAGCCTGAGAGGGAATTTCAAAGTCTCTCAAAGAGAAACTCTTCTTTCAAATGAGGAGTCTCTCTCTCTTTCTCTCTCTCTCTCTCTCTCTCTCTCTCTCTCTCTCTCTCACCCCCACACACCAACACACACACACACACACACACACACATTTTTGGAAATTCAATAGGACATCATCTTGGCCACCTCCTATTCCAAAGTCAAGGAGAGATATGACCAGACTGACAACCAAAGTCATCCCTGACAGCTAGTAGGCTTTCTTGAGTCACTCACACTAACTTTAGGGGGAAATTGGAGTGATGCACAGCTTCCCTCAGTTCAATTATATATCCATGAGACTCCTAGCACTCCCAATCCCCTTTTTGTTTTCTTTTCAGTCCAAAGATTAAGATTTTAAAGTCAGTGTCCAAATGTCTGTAGACCCTATACATAAGGAATAATTATTCCTTAAGGAGTAAAGTAAATATGGTCTCTCCCTTTTCCAGGGCCAGACTGATCATCTTCAGAGTTAGAATAATTATCCAAGCTGGAAGCAATGAGGGTGGTTCCAAACTTTTATCTCATCTCTGTGGGATGCTGCAGAATAACTGTGACTAAGAGATTTCCAAAGATCAGCCTCTGGGCTTGCTCTGTGACTGAAGCAATGCTAGTTCAATCCAAGGATCAGTCAGATTGTTTTTACACTAAGAGCTCAAGCCAGATAGGGTTCACCCCTCTCCATACACCTTCCCTCCCCACCTCCTTAGAGCCCCCCTTTCCCTCCCCCAATTAACAACCTGAGACAAATTGAAAACAGCTGTGAATAATTAGACAATTTAAGTGGTGGTAAGGAGAAATAATTTATGCATCCATCATAATAAATCTTGGGCTGTCTCAACAGTTCATACGGTAGATGTGAACTTTTTTTTTTCCAGGGGTAGGTCAGTGCATTACTCATAAAAGAAACAGTGTCCCTTTTGTTTGGTTTTGGTCTGTTTAATAACAAAAGAGTCTCCTGGTCTGAAGTGGAAGTGTGATGACAAAGCACATAGAGGGTATTTTATTCTGTTTTCAAACTTTGTGGTTTGTGGCTGATGTCAGATGCCTCATGTAGACATTTCTCCAAAGTATCTTGATTTTTCATTTTAATCCGGATGGAACCCTAGAATATGCTGGTTGGAAGGGACATTAGAGTATAAAACACTGGAGCCGCAATGTATCTGAGGATGTAAATGTTAAAACATAGAATGTTAGAATTGGAAGAAATCTCAAACATTATCTAACAATCCCCTCATTTAATAAATGAGGAAACTGAGGCCCAGAAAAGAAAAATTATTTCCCCCAAATCCCACAGCTGAGTTGACATTCTCACTGAGCAACATAGCAATAGACTACTCACTGTCTCTCCTGCAGCAATCATAAATTACTCCTCTCTGTGCTAACCAAATTGTTCTTACATCTCATTTTGTTCTCTGCCATCTTCATATGTTCTTGAAGCTTGTACCCTCCTTGTCACTTGCTACTTCTTAAAATTTTTATTTCTCTTCTGGGCTTAGATCAATTGGATCTGCCAGTGAAAAGAGATGACCTCTTTTTCCCTACTCTCTTCTACAGCAATTTGCCAGGAGCCATCCTTTGCCTTTCTTATAATCCACCTGGAATCAAATGTATTCTCACATGTGGCACATTTCTCTCTAATAAATTGTTACATTCTGTTACAATGCAATCACTGTGGAGGAGTGATAGCTTCATTTTTTTTAGACTTTATAAGTTTTCTCTTTGTCTAGCACACAGGGTTTTGGTCATAGCAATCAGTGAACAAGAATTGATAAAGCCTTTACTAAATGCCACACACCGTTTTAAACACTTGAAATACCAAAAAAAAAAAAAAAGGCAAAAACAGATAGCTTACATTCTAATGGAGAAGACAACATATAAATAATTCACAATATAAAAGATAAATATAAGAGTAAATGGAAAATAGTCATAGAGAAAAAGGTATTAGTAGCAGGAATAATTGGGAAAGAAAAATTTCCTCAAGAGGTGGTATATACAGGGATTCTGGAGATGGAAGATAGGAGGAAGAGCATTCTAGATACAAGGGAGAGCCGTGAAAAGCACCAAGGTCTGAAGGTGATGAATAGCAAATAGTCCAGTTTGTCTAGACCAAAGTGTATGGGAAGGGAAGTGATATATTAAAAAAATGAAAAGTCAGGAAGTTGCCATGTTATGAAGAGTTTTAAGTATCAAAAAGAGTCATTATATAAGTGCATTTGATCTTTATGTAATTCAAATGAAAGTGAGGTTCCTTCCTCCTTGACAATTCATTTTATGCACTTCTATTATGCAATAGTGATTTCCCTCACCTGCTACCTCCTTTTCTACCCAATATAGTCCCCATTCCTCTGACTTTTGTCTTTTCAAAAGACATTAAAATAGAACAAACCATCCATTAACCTTCTGTTATTTTAACTGTTATCTGTGGCCCTTAAAGATATTAGGGTTCTCCTTTGACCCAGCAGTGTTTCTACTGGGCCTATATCCCAAAGAGATCTTAAAGGAGGGAAAGGAAGTCACATGTGTAAGAATGTTTGTGGCAGCCCTTTTTGTAGTGGCTAGAAACTGGAAACTGAATGGATGCCCATCAATTGGAGAATGGCTGAGTAAGTTATGGTATATGAATGTTATGGAATATTATTGCTCTGTAAGAAACAATCAGCAGGATGATTTCAGAGAGGCCTGGAGAGACTTGCATGAACTGATGCTAAGTGAAATGAACAGAACCAGGAAATCATTATACATAGCAACAAGACTATACAATGAGCAATTCTGATGGACATGGCTCTCTTCAACAATGATATGTTTCAAACCACCTCCAATTGTTCACTGAAGAAAGCCATATACACCCAGAGAGAGGGATGCGAAATGTGGACCACAACATAACATTCTCATACTCCTTGACTGGTGTTTGCTTACATTGTGTTTCCTTTATCTGATATATTTTTTGTGTAGATAAGATTTTTCTTGCACAACAATGATAAGTTTGGAAACGTGTATACATATATTCGATCTGTCAAGTATTTTAACATAATTAACATGTAGTGGATATCCTGCCATCTAGGGGAGGGGTGGGGAGTTGGGGGGAAAAATTTGTAACAGAAAGTTATGTAAGGGTTATTGTTGAAGAATTACCCACACATATGTTATGCAAATAAAATAAAAATAAAATTTAAAAAAATGAGGTGATTCAAATCAGTTCCTATTGTTCAACGATGAGGATAGTCATACACATCCAGAGAGAGGCTTGTGGGCCACAACATTTTAACACTTTCTGTGAATATTTGCTTACATTTTGTTTTCCTTCTTCGGTTGTTTTTTTTCTCTTTCTAGATCTGATTTTTCTTGTGCAGTAAGATAACTGTATAGATATGTATACATATATTGGATTTATCATATAATTTAACATATTTAACATGTATTAGACTACCTTTCATCTAGGGGTGGGGGTGGGGAGAAGTAGGGGAAAAATTTGGAACAAAAACTTTTTTTTTTGCAAAAGTCAATGTAGAAAAAACACTCGTTCTGTAAATAAAAAGCTTTAATTGAAAAAAAGATATTAGGGTTCTTGAAACAAGAATTCACTAGTTGGAAAAAATTTCTGGGAAAACTGGAAAGCAGTTTGGCCAAAACTAGGTATAGATCAACATCTCACACCATATACCAAGATAAGGTTAAAATCAGTACATGATTTAGATATAAAGAATGACATCATAAGCAAATTAGGGGAGCACAGAATATTTTATCTGACAGATATATGGATAAGAAAAGAACTTATGACTGAACAAGAAATAACATTATTGAATGTAATACGGATAATTTTGATTACATTATATTAAAAAGACTTTGCATAAACAAAAGGAACAAAGTCAAGATTAAAAGGAAAACAGAAAGAAAAGTGGGATACAGCAAAAGGGGGAATGGATTAATAGTAAGTTTCTCAACCAATGACTTCATTTCTCAACTACATAGAGAACTGAGTCATTATAAGAATGCAAGTTATGAAGCAGCTAGATGGCACAGTAGACAGCACCAGTCCTGAAGTAAGGAGGACCTGAGTTCAAATGTGGCCTCAGTCATTTACTATCTGCGTGACCCTGGGCAGGCCACTTAATCCCAATTGCCTCACCAAAAAGAAAGAAAGAATACAAGTTATTCTGCAATTGCTAAATGGTCAAAGGATATGAACAGACATTTTTCACAAAAATAAATCAAAGTTATCCATAGTCACATGAAAAAAAATGCTCTGAATCACTATTGACTGGAAAAATATACATTAAAACAATTTTGAAGTGCCATCACCTCACACTTATCAGATTGGCTCATGACAGAAAGGGAAAATGACAAATATTGGAGGAATGTGGAAAAATTGGGACACTGTTGCACTGTTGGTAGAATTGTGAAATAGTCCAACCATTTTAGAAAATAATTTGCAAATGTGCCTAAAGGACAATAAAACTGCTGTCCTTTTGTCCAACAATATCACTACTAAGTCTGTGTCCCAAGCAGCCAAAGGAAAAGGAAAAGGATCTATGTGTACAAAAATATTTATAGCAGCTCTTTTTTTGTAGTGGCAAAGAATTGGAAATTGAGAGGATGTTGATCAATTAAGGAATAGCTGAACAAGTTGGAATATATGTTAATAGGGGGCAGCTAGATGGCACAGTAGATAGAGCACTAGCTCTGAAGTCAAAAGGACTTGAGTTCAAATCTGGCCTCAGACACTTAACACTTCCTAGCTGTGTGACCCTGGGCAATTCACTTAACCCCAATTGCCTCAGCAAAAAAAAAAAAAAAAAAAAAAAAAAGAATATATGTTAATAATGGAATATTGTGTTATAAGAAATGATGAGCAGAATACTTGCAGAAAAGCTGGAGAAAACTTATATGAACTGATGAAAAGTGAAATGAGCAGTACCAGGAGACCATTGAACATAGCAATAACAATATTGTACAGTGTTCAACTGTGAATGACTTAGCTCTTCTCAGAAATGCAAAGATCTAAGACAATTCTGTTGAAAAATGCTATCCATTTCCAGATAAAGAACTGGTGGAATCGGAATGAAGACAAGCATTTTTAAAAACTTAATTTTTTGTGTGTTTTTTTAGTCTGTAATTTCTTTTGTTATGTAGCTAATATGAAAATATATTTTTCATGACCATACATGTATAATCTATATCTAATTGTTTATTTTTTCAAGGGGGAAGGGAAGAAGAGAATTTGGACCTCAAAATGTTTTCAAGAACAAATCTTAAAAATTGCTTTTATATTCACTTGGAAAAAATAAAATACAAAAAATATGATATCAGGCATTTATTTCTGATCACCCAATTAATATTTAAGCAATTAATTTTCACATTTTCTGTTTTAATTAAACAGATTACATAATATTTTAACAGCTCTTTGCATGATAGTCTAAAATTAGAAGCTAAGGGGGTATCCTCCTACTGAAGAATAGCCAAGCAAATTATGATATATGAAGTAATTGAATATTACTGTGTCTTAAAAATGATGAAATAGACTTTATGAACTGATGCAGAAAAAAGTGAGCTGAACTTGAAGAATGATTTATATAACAACACATTTTAAAGAGAAACAACTTTCAAAGACTTTGGAATTTTGATCAACAAAATGATTAACCATGAAGATGAAATATGCCACTCTTCTCCTGACAGATAAGCTGAAATAGAGACATACATTTTCAAACATGGCTAATATATAAATTTGTTTCGCCAGTCTACATAAAGCTATGTAGCAAAGATTGTATTTCGAGAGTTATTTTTTTAATTTGTCCTGTGAGGAATGGGAGTGGGAAAAAATTCTGATTTATTAAAACAAATTCTTATAAATTGAAAATAATAGCAATAACATGATTTTTAAAAAGAAATAATTTAGTACAACTTGCTTATTTTCCACTGAAACTCAGAGAAAATTACTTTTCTAAATCCATACACATTCTTAATTCAAAAACCAGAACTAGAACACAACTTTTCTTATTCCTAACATAATTCTCTTTCTGCTAAATCATAAAGTATGGAATTCAATAGCATCTGAGTCTGATCCATATTATCTATATGATATTTTAAAATTTCACAGTGATACTTATGAATTTATAGGTTTTTAAGATCTGGATTTTCAGTCTTTAAAAGGATTTGAGAATTGAAGAAGGTGCAAAAGAGAGACAAGTAAAAAGACACGTCAACCCAAAGACTGAATCAGGAAAAGTAAGTGTACAGGCAATGTCCCTACATGTGAACATTAAGATCCTTTCAAAATCAAATATATTTTCTGAGTATCTACTATATGCATGAAGAAGGATATTATGTGTGTGAAAAGGAAATAAAAAAGTTCAAGTTATGGTTTTCACTCTTATGAAACTTGCAATGTAGTGTGTGTGTGTGAGAGAGAGAGAGAAAGAGAGAGAGAGAGAGAGAGAGAGAAAGAGAGAGAGAGAGAGAGAGAGAGAGAGAGAGAGAGAGAGAGAGAGAGAGAGAGATGGGGAGAAGGGAGAGAGAGAGATGAGGAGGGAGAGAAAGGGGTGGGGAAGGAGGGAGAGAGGGAAAAAGGGAGGGAGTAAGGGAAAGAGGGAGTTTGGTATATAGTTGATGAAAAGTTAACAAGAGGGAAAATTCACAACTTAGAGATGTGGCAAAGTCCTGGAAAAGCAAATGAAGATGTTGAGAGGACACAACAAAAATCCTAACAAAAATTTGATACTAAGCTTAGGCAGCAAAATAATAAGAAGGCATCTAATTTCACTTGATGAATTCAGGTTACCAGCTACAGATGAACTCCTCAGAGGATGTGAAAAATTTGGTGAATATTATTTGGCTAAGTCACCTTAAGTTATCTTTGAAAGACTGGTAAATGGGAGAAGTGCCATAGTACTGATAAAGAACACATGTTCTCAATTTTTTAGATGGAGATTTATGGCAAAGATAGATAGTTAGATATGGATATGTATATGTATGGTTATATACATACATCCATTTATGTATGCACATACTTACACACACACACACAGACAAAACACAACAAAGATATTGATGTGAATGGTTCCACCTAAGGCCAGTCACCTAAGAAATGGTAAAAAACATTAAAGCAAAATGGACAGACCTGAAGGGACTCTAGTGAGGTAATAATAGTCCACCAAAGGAAAAAATGGAACAATGCTACTACCTATATATTTAACTATGTTCACTTAAATTGTAGGAGGATTTTATGGTCAAGAAAACTTATGTGTAACCTACTTGAAATGGTTCCCCTAGACAGTTACTTAATTATTATATTCCTTCTTATCATTCTGAATTCTAAGTTAATCAAATATTTGTATATTTCTTTATTAAGTACTAAAATTGCATGATTATCTTGATTTCAGAAAAGGCAATAGCAAAAACAGTGTTGAGGGAGACAAAAAGGAGAAGCTTATAGTTATCTTCGTCAAAGGAATGAACAGGCAGTTTTCAGAGGAAGAAATCAAACCTGTCAATAGTCATATAAAAATATTCAAAAATCATTAATAATTAGAGAAATGTAAATCAAAACAATTCTGTCCCAAGGATTTTCCTAATCTAATTGATCATCTACTTTGCTGCCAAAAAATTTTCCTAAAAGTACAGTTCAATAATTTCATTCATATCCCCATCCTACTCATAAATCCCATCGGTTCCCTATAAGCTCCAAAATATAAAATCCACTATTTGACATTTAAAGTCTTTCATGATCTGGCCTCCTTTCATTTCCAGGACTTGTAATAGTAAATGTTAAACAGAAATCTTTTAAGAAATGCTTGCTGAATGACTGCCTAGAAGTTTTTGTGTTACCTGAATAATATTGTATAGTTAATATTAAACAATATGGAGTCTTGGGGAATAAATGATATCGACTCCCTAGTAATGAAAATGAATGAGATTTAAGTACTTCACTATATCAACTTCACTTAATAAAAATCTTGTTTAGCCAGTTAAGATGTGGAATGCTATCTAACAATTTGCAGCAGATTGTTGGGATTATTATATGTTGATTAGCCTAGCTGTTCCTGACTTTGTCAATGTGATGAACCAGATAGCCCAAACAATTCAGAAGTGGCATGGGGTTATTTGATCTCACTTGTACTTTTTTTTAAAAATTTTTTCCTTTTACTTGATTTCTACATACCTTTTATGCCTTCCCATGAAGTAATTTGAATTCTTCATTTTGCCATAGTTTGGATGGGAGGCAGAGACCTGAAAGAGGCTTTACTTCCTGAATATAACAATGTTCACTACATTGATAGTGTAAAGTTGACTGGACTAGATAAGGCCATGTTATCAGACCCCTCTCCCCCTTCTACCAATAGTTGTTGGCTCATATGAGACAAAAAATGAGATCAACTCTAAGAAAATTTGGGGCCAACCTGATCAATTAAGATTGGCAAAATATACTTGGTAGTGAAAACCCAGAGGGAAGACCAGAGTTATTTTGGACTATTTGAATCAATAGTTCTTATTTTAATACTTGTAGTGAGCTATAAGTTTATTTCTATCCAGGGGAGCCTGGAACAAGTCTTACTCATGTAATATCTAATAAGCTGTTTAGTAGTTTATTATCCAGAGCTTTATGATTCTATTCTTGAGGTCTCTGTCTATAAAGATTAAGTTGAGTGGAGCCTTTGTTAGATGACAAGTGACCATTATCACCAATGGGTTTCCAGAAATTTAAGCTCCCCAAAGTGGTCATTTGCTGTATTATCGTTAAATACTAGAATGCACATTTTCCACCAACAACAATTTATTAAACATTTATTAAGATATTAGTGAAGTGGAATGCACTTTTAAAACAATAGCTTAAATGCCATATGCCCAGACCTATGTTGAGGAACACTGATGGTACAGGGGAATTGCCATTTATGCTATAGATTTGATGTTTCTGGTGCTGTTCTTTGCCATTTTGGGGGATTTTACTTCAGTAAGCCTGTTATGAACTATTCTTAACATTGCTGAAATTGTATGAATGCTATTTGTAAAAAATTCTTTTGTTCCAATGTTTTTATTTTGGGTTTTACCCAACTGCTATTTATACTAGGATTGTTTTATGATTATTTTAGTGGTTTAAGTTCTCCTTGAACTTTCTCCTAGAAAATTCTCTTGCTGCCAAGAGGTGGAATATGGCAAAACACCTATTTTATACAGCCTGGTTTGATTTCCCTACAAACAGATTTTCTTGAAATTATTATTTGTTTGACATCCTTGCCACTTGAAACTTCAGAGGTAGTAACAGAGCTCCTTTCTGACTTTGTGGCTGGTTGCCATGATAACTAAGAGGTAGATAGATATGAACATTTTATCTGAATTAGCCTTAGTAATCATGTCCTTTTATCTCTTGCCACCAATAAAGTTGTTTTTAATCATATTTATGGTTCACATGTTCCTTAAGTCATTCTGACCCTAAGCCTGAATTACTGAACTGGTCTGAATTAGTTTTTACTCAGAATATCACAGAAGACATTTTAAAATAAAATTTAAAAAATAAAGTTAAGCTTTTGCATTAAAAAAAAGAAATCTAGAATTAGAAAAGGAACTGCCAAATGAGAAAAACATCTTTGTCTGACCTATCTCTGATAAGATATTATATATTATAATAGCATATATAATATACATATATGTATATGCACACATATAGAGAGAGAGACAGACAGACAGATAGAGAGACAGAGAGAAAGAGAGAGAGACAGAGAGAGACTTGAAGTGAATACATAAGACCAAGAACAATTCCCCAATGGGCAAGTGGTCAAAAGATATAAAGAATGTTCAAGCGAAGAATTACACACTATCAACAAACACATCCTAGCTATAAAATTAGCAAATTGGACTATATGGTTTTGATGTCCCTTTCATTTTATCTCTGATACTGCAATCCAATGCAAAAATGTTCCAAATAAATAATGACTAAAAAAAAATTTATAAACAACTTTGTGATTCCCACCCCAAATTAATCAAAATGACAAGGATGGGGGAAAAAAGGTGAAAATAATCAATGTTGAAGACATTGGAAAAGACATAGGGAAAAGACAACCTCAACAATGTAAAGTTATGAAATGGTCCAATTTTCTGGAAAACAACTCAATAAAAATTATTCAATAAAAATAATCAAAGTATTTACTCCCTGATAATCCACTACTTGACAAATATCCCAAAAAGTTAAAAATTAGAATGTAAAGTCCCATGTATATGAACATATTCATACGAACATACTTCTAGAAGAAAAGAATTAAAAACAAAATATATGCTCATTAGTTAAGAAATGACTGAACAAATTGTGAAATATCAATATAATGGGATATTTTTCCCTAATTAGAAATGACAAATATGAAGAATTCAGAAAAACATGGAATAAACTGTGTGAATTGATATAGTATGATCATTAAAAGAAAGCCGACAACATATACAATGAGTACAATAATGTAAAAAATAGCATTACAAGGTAACTAAATTTAAGCTAATTATAATCTCAGTCAGGGAGAAGCAATAAAGAAATACACTTTCTTTCTATCAAATATGGCAGTTTTTCTTAGTTTTGATTCACTGTTTTATTTTTTACAAGATAACATTCAACAAAAGGGGAAAATTATTGGGAAATGTCTATAGTATATTAAAAAAATCAATAAAACTTTTTTCAAAATGGTGGGTTACAAATAGAAATATCCACTGGACTCCAACAGAACAATCATAAAGAAAAATACTTCAAACCTCCCGAAAAAAATATAGAAAACATTTACTAGAAAATAGTTATCAGCATCATAATGTACTCATCTTCAATCAGCTTTTTTTCTTGTATGAGGGCTTTTCCCATATTTTCTTTTACTTTTTTATTTTTATGTTCACATATATTCATATTTATTCTTTTTATTCTTAGTCATTTCTTCAGTTTCTTGCTTCTATTAATTCTTTTGTAAAATTTCTTTATGAGGTTTTTACTTTTCCCTCATATTTTTATTTTTTTTTATTTGAGATAGTGCAATTGTTATTTTGAGGTGATAAAAAAGAACAAGGCACTTAGTCATCTTGGCAAAAGTCAAGGACAAAATAATGGATAACTAAAAGGTTCACAGTCTGGGAGGAAAAAAGATAGAATCACTGACAAAAATAGAAAAGTCCAGAGAAAGAACATAACTGAATCAAAATCTAAATTTTTAATTCAGAAAATTTATGCTTTACCTACACCTTGAGTCATTCTTCTTCACATATGACTCAAACATCAATTCCAGATGTCTGACATTTTTTTACTGCCATTATAATATCACTGCACTCATTATCATAACTTTAAATATGTTCAGACCAAGTGCTAGGGAGAATTTTGCCGCTGACAGTTATACAGAATAAAGGCCAGAATATGTGCCCACTCATTGGAAAACTTTGCCTCTTTTACATACCTTTTTTTCTGGCTCAAATTAATTTTCATGTAGAGTCACAGAGGATATTGGAAATTTGTAACCTTAAGTCAGACAATTGTCTGGGACAAAGGACAGCTCCATGCACAAGATAAAACTGGAGCCTTAATCCTCGCCTGGGAGTTCCCATTGTGCACCTATTGTCCTGATGGTTATATACATTTGTGATATGTTCTATTTAAAATTTTCTTACTACATTATTTCATTCATTATTTTTATTTTGAACTAATTGCATTCAGTATGACCAACTAGCAAAAAACAACAACAACAACAACAACAACAACAGGGATCATGCATTATGTTTTTGAGTGATTATAGATCCATAAGAGTACCATGAACTTGGGATAGCTAATTAATTGCCTGGAGCCCTGAAAGGTTAATTGATTTTCCAGCCTTCCCCCAAATCCTTAAGTTTATCATGGTGGCATATTGCTTGACTTTTATTAGCTGTCTCTAGTGGCAATGACTAATGAGATATTAGCTTGTCCTTAGCAGAGGGTGATTCCAGCTACTATATGTTATCAGATTAAAACTGAAATAGCCAGTCACTAAGCCCTCCTCAGAAGTCACTCAGAAGTGACAAGTAATTCCCACTCCAAAATATGTACCCATTTTCTATGAACAGCCAATAACCATCTGAGGGCAAGAGAGCATCACACAAATATCAGTAGAAGACATCAATAGATAAACTGGTAGATCGCATTAACAGGGGAGAGTGAGAACACAATATCATAAGAAGACATAGAGGATGATTACCTCTCCATACATGTGGCCTGGTCACATTTGTTTTCTATGTGTTCCTTTTATAAATATCCTTGATCTTTGTCTTCTTGCAGATGGTGTCTGTATTTGTGAAAGTGCATTCTATGACTATGAGGGAATCTTCTATTGCAACTTTTATTACATTCTGTTCCATTAAATGCCTATATTTTTTAATTAAATGTGACTTCTGATTCGCTGGAAAAAAGGCAAACAACTTTTAAAAAAATAGATTCAGACATACAATACATTGAACTTGGATTAGATACTCTGGCAGCTTTACCTGCTGCCCCAGGCCCAAGTACCATACTATTAGAATTAGCAAAAAGTGAAAGGGACTGCCTCAGTAAGTAATGAGTTAGCCATTACTGGAAATCTTCCAACAAAGTTTGCGTGTCCGCTTCTAAGGGATGCTATTGAAATGACTTCTACTCAGATACGGGATTGATTATACAAATTCTGCAGTCCTTTCCAATGCTGAAATTCTGTGAATTCTATTCATTTTTAGGAAGGGCTTTATAGAGAATGGGAAAAATTCAACTTGACCTAGAAAAAAAGGAATACATGTTAAATAGATAAAGATGAGATGGAAATAGCATTTCAGAGCATAGAAAATATCCAGTCAAGAATGAATATGCTCTGTTTGAATTGAATGATTTGGCTGGCCTATAATTTGTTTAAGGAGGAGACCAGGAAGGTAAGTAGGGTGAGGCCAAATGTGAAAGCTCAGTTTTTGCACTGTTCATGTGCACTGTGTTCAATAGGAAGTTTGAAAATTACATTTTTCCTCCCTCCCTGATCACCCTACTTTTGTTCCCTCTATTCTGTCTCACTGGATAGACTAGGAAATAACATGTAGAGTGGGGGTAGGAGCAACGAGGAATAGTTTTTTTTTTAACAATTAAAATAATCTAACCTCTTGAGTATCAGAAAAATTGACTCTCTGGGGCTGAAAGGAACTTTTTCTGGAATAAATAATATGTAATAGCAAAGATTCAAAGGTTTTAGAAAATAGTGAACACAAGGAGCCATAACTTGGATAGTGTGATAGGTTCTTTACCCCAGTGCACTAAAATTTAGAATATAGCAATACCTCAACAGCTAAAAAGTAACAATAAAAAACCCACCAAGCTGAGTATCTAGGTAGCAAGAATAATTAGTTAAAATAGAAAACTATCAGAGGACACACTTTCTACCTCTGGTAACTCACTCTAGTAAAGCTCTTTACAGAAAAGTCCCAATGGATTTCTGCCTATCTTAAGTGTTGGCACCCACAGAAGTATTCCAATGGTTTTCATAAATTCCACTGTCTCTTCTGAGGGTGAGGAGGAAGGAGAATGGAAACAATCAGGTTAAGATTCTGAGCTCGCTCTGTCTCTTCTTCCCCTCCCTCCCTTCCTCTTCCTCCCTCCCTCTTCCTCCGTTCCTCTTGCTCCCTCCCTCCTTTCCTTCCTTCCTTCCTTCCTCCTTTCCTTCCTCTCTCTCTCTCTCTCTCTCTCTCTCTCTCTCTCTCTCTCTCTCTCCCCTTCTCCCTGCCCTCAACATGCTTTGCAAACTCCCTCCAACATGTTAACAGTAGGCCACTGCATAGGCTCTCTCTCTTCTCAAGGTGCCCTGAAAAAAGTTGACTTGAACAAAGAACCAATGATGAAGCATAAAACACACCTACTAATGAAGAAGAAAGGAACTCAAAATGCAGAATAAGGCATACATTTTTGTATAAATCCAATGTGAGAATTTGTTTTGCTCGACTATGCTTATTTGTTAAATGGGCTTCATTATTTTCCCAATAGGGGTTGGGGATGGGAGGAAGATTGAGGAGGAGAGAGAGGAAGAGAAAGAGAGAGTGGAGGGGGAAAAGGGAGGAAAGGAGGGAGAGATAGAGACTGAGACAGAGAAACAGAGACAAAGAGACAGAGAGATGGAAAGAGAGACAGAGCGACAGAAAGAGACAGAGACACAGAGATGCCGGCACAAGATAGAGACAAAGGGAAAAAAGAAAAAAGAAGGAAGGAAAGAATAAATGAAGGAAGGAAGGAGAAAGGGATAGAGGAAGGGATGGAAGGAGGGATGGAAGAAGGGAGGGAGAGAAAAAAGAGAAAAAGTCATTGAATCATTTTAAATGCATAAAAATATACCTCAAGTATATATACTTCAACCACTAAAGGAAATAGATTTTATCCAGAACTATTTTTATCAAATATCATTCCATGTAAATAAGACATAACAAATACATCTATAAATTATTATACTGTATTATGCCTGTGTCTAAACAAGAAAAAGAAAGAATCAAAGAAATCAGCTGACAATGGCAAGTTTACACCACAATATGTCAAAGTACATTCTGTTTGATAATGTAATACCTCACTGGGATAAAACAAACAAGGGATGGTGAACTGCTCTAACTATGGGGTTTGCCATTATGTCTAAATATGATTTCTGCATGATTTTATTGTTCTACTGCTATTAAAAATCTAGATTGAAATAAACTCCTTTTTTAGGAGGTAAAATTTTGTCCTTGTAGATGGGAAATGGGTAAATGGAACCTGCAATTATCATGCTTTGTCTACACTACACAAATACTTTGCCAAGCTCTGGGGGTAGATGCCTTGACTGAGCTTTAATGATATCTAAAGAAAGTTTGTCCAATGTGGCCTTTGCTAGCCACAAGGCCTAACTTCTTGCTAGTTATAGGGAGCTGATAGCACCAAGTTTCCCAAGGGAAAGAAAAAGATTTTCTTCTATCTAAACAAACCTTTTCCTACATCTGAGAGAGTAAAGAGTTCCTTCTTGACATTCCTTTTGGCTGCTACCAAGAAGCTGTTTCAAGGACCAATATAAAAAGGATTAAAATTAAGACAGCTGACACTTTCAAATATATTTAATTTATTTTTCAGTATAAGGTCCAGACCACAGAAAATCTTGACTCCTTTATAAGTATTTAAGAGTCTCAAAGCAGCAAAGTCACATTGCCCTGAATTGTAAACATTCAAGGAATCAAGAATCAGGTTTCCTGAGTAATGATCCTTAAGCAGTCCACTCTGCACCCTACCCCACACTCAATCTTCTCAAAACCCATTGCCAAAATCTTCATTGGAAGTAAGGAAGTTGACTCTGGAACTATTTCTTTTAAACCAAAAAAGGGATTCCTTTAATTTACTTTGCAAATAGTTCACCAGAGCTCAATTATGAAATTGTTTTAGCACAAAGAATTTATTTTACCAGGTTTTTAGAGGGTAGAGTTACAAAGCAGGGGGGTAAGGCATTCTGACTTCAGGGAGGAGAAAAAGAAGAAGAGAAGAAGAACAACAACAACAATAAATATTGAAAAGTATTTTATTGTAACTGTAACTCTATTCATTGGATTTTGTCTCATTAAGATATCTCATTCTTTTCATCCTCACTACCACTAATGTATTCTAAGCTATACACCCCTGCTTCTTTAATACTACATTGGATTTGTGATATTATCAATATAAGTACTCTTTATAGTAGGTATCACATTGACTAGAGAGCTAGATCTGGAATAAGGAAGACCTGAATCTTCCTGGGGAGTCACTTACTAGCTGTGTGACTCTCCAGACTTTGTAAAGTATAACAATAGCACCTATCTCTCAACTGTTGTCTATTATTAGCTCTTCATAATCCATCCATCCCATTGTATCCTAAATCATTTTCACCCAGAATTATTAAGAAAACTCAAATAAATATGTGAAATTTTGCTCATTTATTTTCCCTCCAGTGATCAAAACTCTTTATGATTATATAGCCCATATGAACCTTTTCTTTGTCCTCTCATAAACTAGACACAAAGTGATCCACCCATCTTGGTGGAGAACTTACTCATTTTCTCTTGATATCAAAACGGTACTAGTGTAATACACAGCCTATCTTTTTGTCATCTCCTCTCTTTGCCTCATGAGCCAGTTTGTATTCTTTTTCTGCATAAATATTAGAGTGGAAATGGAACAGACAAGTGAGGAAAAGCAATTAGAAGATTGTCTCAGACAGGTAAAGTAGAAATGAATTGAGATAGGAGAACTGTTGTGGAGTTAGAAATGGAAAGATTTAGCAACTGATTTGGATATATGGGTTGAGGAAGAATGAAGAGTCAAGGTTAGTAACAAGATTATAAGCATTAGAAACTTGAAGAATGATAGTACATTTGACAGAAATAGGGAAATTTCTTTCCCTAGAAGAAATTTCCTTCCTTAGAAGAATGAAGTATTTAGAAGTATGTATAATGAATTCCCTCTTAAACATTCTAGCTTAGAGAAGCCTATGGGTTCAATGGGTTCTTGATGAGGCAAAGCTAAACCTAAAAGAAAAGAATAATATGAAATATGAGTAATCAACATACAGCTCACATTTTAAAAGTTACTTCTAATAAGGGGATTAATTATTTATGTACTTCAAACAACCACAGCTCTTAGTTTCAGGTTTTATCTACTTAGAACAAAAAGCCAGGGGGAACTAGAAGAAGGATGTTATAAGCAGTGTCAAGAAGCAGCAGTGGAGAGAGATGTTTCAAACTAAGGAATTTAATTTAATTTAAAGAAGAATTTAAAGATATGGCTTCAAAACTACTCTTGGTAAGCTTTGAAAAATTATGGATTTCTATTCTTTAAAAAAAAAGTAGAAAGATGGAGAAAGTGCTACGGGTGTGAAATGTTGCAGGTGAAGTTACAATATTATTTTTATTATTAATTTTACTTTACCTTGTTAAAAGAGAAATTTTACGGATTGTGGAGTATATGTAAATGTTCATAATATAAAAACAAAATATAACAATAAAACTATAAAAATAATAGAAAAGAATCAGCAGGATACAAATAATAAAAATAGCTCTTATTCAGGTGTATTTTCACCACAGAAATAATCCAGTATCTTGCATGCATGTATCAGGCACTCATGAATATTTAATATATCCAATATCCCACTCTTCTAAACAGAGAAAAAGAGTAGATTTTGTAAACCACAGTTGAGTAAGTTAGATGTCTATTCCTGGAAAAATTCAAAAAATAAATTAATCGGACAATGTTTTGTGAATTCTCAAGAAATGGATATGGTCATCACTAAGAACCAACTTGGATTCTTGAAGAATAAACCATGTCTTATTGATCCTTGGTTCCTTGTATGACAATTACAATACTGATTGACAACAGAAATGTTGTAACACAGAATATTTGGATTTTAGCAAAGTGTTTGATAAAATCCTGTGCAATATATTTGTAAAAAAGGTTAAGATTGACGATTGTGATGATAAGAAAGACAATATATGTTTACAGTTAAGGAAGGAAGCATTTATTTTGAATAGCATTTTATTTTTTCTAATTGCATATAAAGACAATTTTTGAGATTAATTTTTAAATAAAATTTTGAGTTTCAAATTTCTTCCTTCCCTCCCCCAGTTTCCTAAGAGAGTTAGCAATTTCACATAGGTTATATATATGCAAATATATAAAACATATTTCCATATTGATCATAATATGAAAGAAAAAACAAAAAGAAAAAAGGCATGAAAATTAAAGTGCAAATATATTTTGATCCCCATCCAGACACTAGCAGTTCTTTCTCTGAAAATGGATAGAATTTTCCATAATGAATCTTTTGAAATTTGGTTACTGTATTGCTGAGAAGAGCTAGGTTATTTATAGTTGATCACATATTGTTGCTATTACTGTGTACAATGTTCTCCTCTATCTACTCATTTCACTTTGCATCAGTTCATAGTACAAGTTTTTCTGAAATCTACCTGTTCATCATTTCTTATACTATAATAATATTCCAATACATTCACATACCATAACTTGTTAAGCTATTGATGGCATCCCCTCAAATTCCAATTCTTTGCCACCACAAAAAGAGCTACTACAAATGTTTCTTTGTACATGTAGTTTTTATCAAAGAGTGAATTCCTGTCCCAGAAACTAGGGGTTTTGGGTTTATCAAGCACAAGATTACTAGGGCCATTTACTGCCATGTCTTGTGTACATAACCTATGTCACTGATCTACCACTCTTTTTCTTAGGAATGCCAGTTTTGATGATTGTCACTTCATAATGTAATTTTAGATCCAGTATAGTTAGGCTATCTTCCTTTACTTTCTTTTCCCCAATAATTTCTTTAATATTCTTGATTTTTTTGTTCTTCCAAATGAATTTTATTATTTTTCTAGCTCTATAAAATTAATTGTTAGTAGTTTTATTAGTATAGCACTGAATAAATAGATTAATTTAGGTAGACTTCTCATTTTCATTATTGAATTGGCCTACTGATGGGCAATTGAAATTTTTCAGTTGTTTATATATGATTTTATTTGTGTAAAAAGTGTTCTATGATTGTGTTCTTGTAGTTTTGGCATTTGTCTTGGCAGGTAGATTCCCAAATATTTTATATTGTCTACAGTTATTTTAAATGGAATTTCTCTTTGTATCTCTTGCGGCTGAGCTTTGTTGATTATGTGTAGAAATGCTGATAGTTTATGTGGATTAATTTTACATCCCACTACTTTGCTAATTAATTATTTCAACTAGTGTTTTAGCTGATTCTCTAGCATTCTCTAAGTATACCATCATATTATCTGCAATTATCTGCGACAGCTTTGTGTTTTTTTCATTGCCTATTTTTTTTAATTTCTCTTTTTCTCTTACCGCTAATACTAACATTTCTAGTATAATACTGAATAATAGTGGTGGTAATGGGCATCCTTGCTTTACCTCTGATCTGATTGGGGAGGTTTCAATTTAATTTCCATTATATATGGTGCTTGCTAATGGTTTCCTATGATCTCTAATTTTTTTTTAACAAGAATGGTGCTGTATTTTGTCACAAAGTTTCTTCTATATGTATTAAGATAATCATATGATTTCTGTTAGTTCATATGTTCAATTTTTTTCTAAGATAGAGTTATTTAAGTATTCTATTTTCTTTCTATTAATCTGGGAAATCCATATTTTTGTAAATACTCATCCATTTTAAGTTGATTGCCAGATTTATTGGCATACAGCTAGACAAAATAGTTCCTAATTATTGTTTTAATTTCCTCTTAATTGGTGATGAATTCACCCTTTTCTTTTTGATAATGATAATTTTGTTTCTTTCTTTTTAAAAATCGATAACCAATAGTTTTTTTCATAATATCAGCTGTTAGTTTTATTTATTAAATCAGTGGTTTTCTTACTTTAAATTTTATTAATCTTTCCTTTGATTTGGAGGATTTCCAATTTGGTGTTTAATTGGGGATTTTTTTTCACATTTACTAATTTTATTTTTAATTATGGAATAAAACAATCATTTCAATAGTATTGTATAATAAAAAATAAGATTGTTCTTAACATTTCAAGTCTATTATGCATACCTTGATATTCCTTTTAAACATATGATAAAGTTATCATGCTAATTTTTTTTTCCATTCTCTTCACCCCCAGAGATAACCTAGAGATAATTACCATTAGACACATACACATACTCACATTTGTACACAAATACATAAACATATACATATAAACACATATACATGTACATATTATATATGTAGAATTTTCCTATACAAACTTTTATTTATTAGTTCTTTTGCTATATACATATAACATATTCCATCCTTTATAGTTAATTTGGATATTTCTAATAGTCAGGATGACTTATTTGCTCAATATTGTTCTTAAAATAAAGTTGCTATTACTGTGTACAATGTTCTTTTGGTTCTGTTCATTTCATTCTTCATTATTTTGTACAAATCTTTCCATGCTTTTCTAAAATCATTGAGTCCACCACTTCTTATATCACAGTAGTATTGTCATAGTCATATAACACAACTTGTTTAGCCATTCCCCAATTCCTACAGTTTTCAATTCTTTCCACCACAAAGAAAACTGCTATAAACATTTTTAGAACATAGTGGTTCTTTCCCTTTTTTCTCTAATCATCTTTAGAAATAGACCTAATAGTGGCATATGAGTCCAAAAGGTAAAGGCAGTTTATGAACATAATTCCTTGCTTGACCTGAAAATTCTGGAATTTGGTCTATAATATTCCTAGGATTTCATTTGGGATCTCTTTCAGTAAGTGATCAGTGATCTGTGAATTCTTTCAATTACTTATTTTCCTTCTGGCTCTAGGATATTGGGGAAGTTTTCCTTGATAATTTCTTGAAAGATGCTATTCAGGCTCTTTTTTAAATCACAACTTTCAGAAAGTTCAATAAATCTTAAATTCTCTTTTCTGGATCAATTGTTCAGGAAACATTTGTTTTTCCAATGAGGTGTTTTACATTTTTTTCTATTTTTCCATTCTTTTGATTTATTTGATTAATTCTTGATTTCCCATAGAGTCATTAGCTTCCACTTGCCCAATTCTATTTTTTAAGGAGTTGTTTCTTTCCATTATATTTTTGTACCTCCTTTTCCATTTGGCCACTTATACTTTTTAAGGAGTTGCTTTCTTCATTGGATTCTTGTCCTTCCTTCATTTGGCCAATTCAACTGTTTAGAGTTGTTTTTTTCAATGAATATTTATACCTTCCCCCCTATTTTTTGTGCTTTCTTTACCAAGCTGTTGACTCTTTTATGATTCTCTTGTATAATTCTTATTTCTTTTCTCACTTCTTCTGCCTCTCTTATTTGATTTTAAAAATCCTCTTTGAGTTTTTCCAGGAGAATTTTCTGGCCTCAGACACATTATTTCCTAGCTGTGTGACTATGGGCAAGTAACTTAACCCCAAATGCCTCAGTGAAAAAAAAAATAAAAACAACCTGTGGCTTTGCCTATAGATGTTGTACAGTTATTCACTTATTTTGGTTTTATGTTTTGGTGTCTCCTGAGTCAAAAAATTTCTTTATCATCAGTGTCTTTAGTTTACTCACACTCTAGCCTTGCTTGAATTAAAACTTTATGTTAGGCACAAGCCACTGACTATTCCTATATCTTGAATGGGTATTGAGACTCTTTAATTCTGATTTGTATTTTCTAGGGTCCTACTGATGACTTTCCCTTGTCATTCTGGTGCCTGTGTTCAGCATCCTGCCAAGTTTCAAATCCACTTGTATCCTTTTGACACAGAAATATGTTCTTCAAGATCTTCATGGGCAACTCAAGTCAGTGTTCTGCAACCTTTCAGACTATTTCAGAATGATTGCTAGTAGCCCAGTCTTAGTTTTGTAGGTTATCATCTCTGTGCATAGAGTCTATGTTCTAGGAGTGTCATATTTCCCTCAATTTTCTTTATTAAGGTACCAGTTTTCCTGCTCCGTGATTATTGCTATTAAGTTGTTTCAGTCATATCCTACTCTTCCTGATCCCATTTTGGGTTTTCTTGGCAAAGATACTAGAGTGGTTTGCCAATCTCTTCTCCAGCTCATCTTATATAAATTTACAGGCAAACAGGGTTAAACAATTTGCCCAGAGTCCCACAACACAAGTGTCTGAATCCAGCTTTGAACTCAGGAAGATTAATTTTCCTGACTTTTAGGCCCAATTCTTTATCTACTGTGCCATCTAGCTCCCTGATACACAGGTTTAAAACCTGAAGGCATCCTTCAAGTTTTTCAAGTGTTCACCCTGTCTAAACAACCTTTTTAAAGAACCACATTGCTCACCTCCTGGTATAAGGAAGGACTAAAAAAAGTTCTCTAAAAATTGTCTGCTTCACCAAATCCTGATCTGTAGGAGGAGTATCTCCCTCTATAGCTGAAACACAAAAAAGTGCAAAAACTTTTGTGAAGATGATTACCATCGGTACATGGAATATGCTCATGCTTATGGACAACACAATCTGAAAGACAAACAACTCTTGCTGCAAGAGAACTTTGCATGTATCTGATAATAGCAGCCCTGAATGAAACAAGGTTAAGCAAATTAAATCCAGCTTACCAGAGTTTGGAGCTGGATACATAATTTCTGGAATGACTGTAGTGATGGAGAGTACCATGAAGCTGGCATAGTTTTTTGCAATCAAAACTAATCTACAAAATGCAAAATAGATAATTTTGATTATATTAAATTAAAATGCTTTGGAACAAACAAAACCAAAGTAACCAAGATTAGAAGGAAAGCAGAAAGCTGGGAAACAATCTTTATAGCAAGTATAAAGGCCTCATTTCTCAAATATACAGAAAACTGAGTCATTAGGGCTTATGGAAAATCATGGCAAAATCTGATCACCCAGAAAAATCCATCAGAATTATATGTCAGTTTCATGACAGTATGCTTGCATGAATTCTAAATAATGGATGATGCTATCATACTTTCCTAGTCACCAATGGAGTAAAGCAGAACGCGCTTATTCACATGCTTTTTAGGCTGATGTTTTCAGTGATGTTGTCAAAGGTCTTTAACAGGGAGGAAAATCAAAGTCAGCTACTACACTGATTGTAAATTATTTTACTTGAAAAGGCTATAAGCCAAGATTAAAGTGGAGGAAGAATTGATGCTTGACTTTTTGTTTGCAGATGATTGTGCACTCAATGCAGTTACTTAAGTTGAGATGCAATGAAATACGGATTAAAGCGCTGAAATTTTTAATGCTGCAAATAAATTGACTTACTTTAACAGTTTGCTTTCCAGGTATGAACGAATAAATGATGAGGTTGACACATGCTTAGCCAAAGCTAGCTAGGTATTTTGGAGGCTCTTAAGGAAAATTGGGAGAGAATAGGTATTAGGCTGCCTACCAAATTGAAGGTCTATAGAATCACTGTGCTGACCTCATTGTTATATGCCTATGAAACCTGAATGATATACTAATGCCACGCCAGGAAACTGAATAGTTTCCATTTGAATTATTTTGAAGTTCACCTGGCAAGATAAGGTACTGGACAGGGAGGTCCTTTCTCAAGCTGAACTGCCAAGCATTCAAACTACAGAGTGTGCAACTCTGATGGGTTGGTCACATTGTTTGAATGCCAAACATACATTTGCCTAAAAAGACTGTCAAGGTAACTGTTCCCATAGAGGTCAGAAGAAGCAATACAAGGACACTCTCAAGGTCTCTCTGACAAACTTTGGAATTTATTATGAGACACAAAAGACATTGGTATAGTACTACCTGGCATGGTTTTCCAACACCAAAGAAGATACTGTACTCTATGAACAAAGCAAAATGACAAGGACTCAAAAGGAAATGTGAGATCTGCAAATTTAAAAATATCTCCACTCCAAATGTTTATATGAACTATTTGTAGCTGACTTTTAGGAGAGCCTTCTGAACTCTTATTGGTCTAATCAAACCATTTATTGGCCAACAAAAGGTCCCAGGCCAAGGCCCACATGTTTTTGTTTGGGCCCTTATTCGCTGAGTGAATGTAAATAGCATTTCTTTCTGGGTTTGGTCAGAAGATCTTCTCCCAGATTGATTGATTTTTTTTTGACTAGGTAGAAAAAGGACATTTTTTGCCTCATTTCATTCTTACTTAGCCTTAATCACTGAATGAGCAGTTGCTTCAGTCAAACTGAGACCTGTTAAAGACCTTAAATGAAAAAGTTCAAGGTCTCCTACTGCATCTGGTACCATCTTCAGTCATTATCCTTTATATCTTGCCACTGAACCCAGATGACTTTGGAGAAAAAGGTGAGTTTGGTGAGAAAGTGAGGAGAAAGAGGGTTTACACAGTCCTTTCTCACTTAAATCCAATTCACTTGCATGCCATGGCATCACCTCCTTGATATCATGATCATTGGATAAATAACAACAACCAGCTAAGTATAAGAGATGTTATACTTAGTGATGTAATTAGTCTCTTTCAAGAATGAAGGACAACAAACATCCCACCAAGACTGTTCTAAAAGCTCCAAGAATCCTTCAAGCATTTCTGGTCTCCATACTTGTGGACTTCCATGCATATATTACCCTGACTTCTCTAAGTACTAAAAGGTTTCCAACTTTCTCTGTGTAGAACTATGATGAATAAAGGCATTAATGTAGTCTTTCTTCAGTTTACTTGATAATTAATCAGTTTAGTGCTATTTACCTTTATTTGAGGGCTGGGCTATTTTGCTCCCATTCAATCTACCATTTTAATCAGAAGAATAACTGCTCTTTTGTAATTAAATAATGGTATTCAAATGTTGGGACAGCTAGGTGGTCCAGTGGATAGAGTGCTGGGCCTGAAGTCAGGGAGACATCCTCCTGAGTTCAAATCTAGCCTCAGATACTTAGTGTGATCCTGGGCAAGTCACTTATCCATTTGCCTCAGTTCCTCATTTGTAAAATGAGCTGGAGAAGAAAATGGCAAACCACTGCAGTATCTTTGCCAAGAAAATAACAAATAGGCTAACAAAAAGTTGGACCTGATTGAAAAAGACTGAACAACAACAAATTGAAATCTAAGCTTATGTTTAAGTTTAACAAGAACATGAGGCAAAACCTAGACAGACACTAATGACCTGAATAATTCCTCTGTAACAAAATAATGGGTAGATAGATTCAGAAGCCAATAAGCTCCTCCTAATTTTATTTCTCTCCCTATATTCCCTTCACTAACTTTCACCACATTCTCTCCACTCCATGTAATATACTTTTCTCATAGTCACTCCATAATTCCAATAATGACTATTCTCTTCAATCTATCATTTGTATAATAACTCTCCTATAGCATAGCTTCTTGAACTTTTTCACTCATGACCACTTTTCAACTGAGAAATTATTACCAAACCCCTCTTGAATCTGAGCCAAGTTGTTTTTGACAATGTTCATGCATGCGCAGAGCAAACCATGCATGCTGTATGTTAAGAACCAAGGCTGCAATGAAGTTGCATGATGCAACACAAGCAAGCTTAACCAGAAACAACTTGGATCCATTATGTGTTTGATTTTGTATTAACTTTTGGTCATTGTTTTCTGAAACCTTTTTCTCTTTCCAAGTTGTTTGTTGTTTTGGGTTTTTTTTGTTGTTTTTTTTTTTGTTTTGCAAACCCCACAATCAATTAAATGACCACATGGAGTTGTGACCTTTAAGAAGTTTTGCCCCATAAAAATGTAGGTGTGACCACTCCTTTTTGTTAGCTATTCTAAAGTGAGCTTTTCCTCTTATATAGAGAGGTACTGACTCCACATCTCTTACCCTCCATCCTCATAATGTTTCACTCTCCTAGAATTTGCATGGTTAGTGTAAGGGAGAATTCCAAAGGAGAGAGTGTTCTGATTTGGTCATTCACAATGAAAAATGCCTTCTGTTAAAATTAAAGATTCATTTTGATGAATAAATTTGGAGTCAAAGAAAAGCTCTAGATTGAAATTCCAGCTCTGTGTGATCATAGAGAAGCTGGGTTTTAGATTTCTCATCTATAAAATGAAAAGATGGTTGATTAAATGACACTTTCAGTCCTTTCATGCTCTAAACATATTGTTTGTTTAATAAACTTTTCTTTTATAAGATATACTCACCATAGGAGTTTTAAGCCCATGATATATTTGGAGACAATTCCTGGCATCAAATCCTGGTTTTTCAATTTTCTTGACAACCCACTCAACCCCCCTAGAGGCCTCTATCTTCCTATCTTTTATTTCCTTAATTATAACATGAGGGGCCTGCAATAGATAATCTCTAAGATTCCTTCTAGCTCTAAATTGATGATCTATGATCCTACAGACAGATATGTACTTCATCCAATTGTCTTCCATTTGTTCCATTTCAATTCAATTCAACTCAAGGAAGTTTGGTAGAGTGGATAAGGGATTGATTTTTTGGAGTCAGAAGACTTGGGTTTTAGTACCTGCTTCAACACATTGCAGCAACTCGCTAAGTCTCTTTGTTCCTCACTTTCCCAATCTATTGAAAGCAATATTACTCTGATTCCCCTTGGATTATTCATTTTTAAATTGCTTGGCATTTATTTTGCATTTTAATGCTTATCAAAAGTATTTTTCATAACAACCCCATGAAATGGACACTGAAAGATTAGTATATCCTTTTTACAAAGATGGAAATGGACACTGAAAAGAGGTGGTTTCACTCAAGAAAATATACCTAGTCACTGAAATATCCAGGACTTTATCATCTTAGTACACATCCAGTTTATTTTTCACTTTACCAGTAGAGGCTACTTTGCCCTTTCCCTGGTTTTGTTTCTATTTTTTGGAGACCTCTTTTGCATCACAGAATCATGGCATTTTGAGACAGAGCCAACTACCTGCTAAAGCAGAGCATTCTAATTTTGGATATCTCTAAATGAAAGGAGGCTTTTTGTTGTTGTTGTTTCCTTTATGTTAAGCCAAAATATACCTTCTTAAAATATCCCGTTATTCCTACTTCTGCTTTCTGGGACCAAGCAGAACCACTAGGATATTCCCATATTTCACATATTTGAAGAAAACTCTCATTCCCTCCACCTCATAGCTTCTCCATCATAACTAATCTTGGTGATCTTCAAAAGGCATGGTGACCGGTCTCCTGCTTACATTCCCTGAATAGCTTCTAAATTATCAACATTCTAGGTAAAATGTGGGAACTAGAAGTAAACATAAAACTTGAGATGGGACTTAACTCAAGACAGAATATAGAAACAATTTCACATTCAATATGAATATCAAGCTTTTCCTAATTGTCATCTAAGGAGAATTAGCTTTTTGGGTTACTGCTTCATATATTGTTTTCCCACCTTAAGCTTGCTAACCTACTAAAGGTCTTTTTTTTCAGTGTTAAATGTGATCTAGCCATACCTTCTTCAGCCTACATTGTGTATTTGTTGAGGGTTTTTGTAAACTTTATATTTACTCTATTTTTATCCTTATTCAATTGTTGCTACTTTGTTGTATCTTGACTTTGTAATCCAATGTTTTAACTATGTCTCCTAGCTTTGTATCATCTGTAAACTTGACAAACATGCAGGTAAGCCTTTATTCAAGCCATTAAAACAAATGTCAAAGGCAGCCTACTCTTTTGTACTTCAAAGAACTTGTTGCCAAAAAAAAAAAAAAATTCATGTAAGTTTTTAACTTCCTAGAAGATGCGATGTTAAAATATTATTCCCCCTCAATGAACTATTTTATCTTATTATTTTATAGTTATTACTACTAATAAAAGTTCACATTCCTTTAGTGTTTTAATATTTTACAAAGCACTTTCCCACAACATTTTTGCGAAACATTTTTTTTTCCTATTTTACAGAAGGGAAAATTGGGACTCAGAGGGATTAAGCAATTTATCCATGGTTATATCTTCACTGGTTGAGTGAAGGTACCATCTGTGGAACAGATAGTTCTTGAGTCCTGAGTCCCATTCAGTATTAGAGAATATCTGAAAAATTCCCCTGACTGAGGAGAGGATTTCCTATCAGGAATTTCCATTAACCTTCACATCCCATTCTGAAACTTCCTCCAGGCTAATTAACTTGGATGGTCCTCTAGGTCTCTGTTTCAGTTTTCTACTCTAATCGGGTTTTTTTTCCCAATTAAATCATTTTAATCAAACTCCCCTTCTTGCAAACTACAATTTTCCAAAAAACTTGCCCCAAAGGGATTGTTTATGATGTTCAATTCAAATGTAAGCCAAAGAGCTCAGCAGCCACCCAGGTGGTGATTTCCAGGAAAGCTGAGCCCCCTTTCTCTTGAAATAAAGCAAAAAGCTAACCATGAAGAAATCAAAGGGAAAAAAAGTAATGTTAGTATACACCTTGACTACATGTAGTTCAACTTATATTCCACTTACTGAACTATGAGAATTTTTACTGTCACCTTGCTAAAGGACAGTTTCAAAATGGTTCATAGATAGTCATTCACATTTTATTTAATATTTCTTTTCACATAACCTCTCTCCACAGAAAGAGTCATAAATTTGGACAGATGTCCAAAAGTAATCAACATTTTCAAAGGTTTAGGAAAAAAAATAAAAGCCTCCCTGACAAATTCTCCATCTTCCTTCCCATCCCTCAAAATGCTTGGTCTAATATAAGACAGCTTTAATAAACATAGTGTACTACTGGCTAATTTTTTTTTTAATCTGGTGTTTATAATTCCAATTGGTGTAAAATTTCTTGATGGTTAACACATCATGTTACAGACACTCCAGTGAATGACTCATTCCTGAATAATTGACTAGCTTTGTAATTTGGGAAGTAAAAATCATATTTATGAGTCCCCAGAGGGGAGCACCTAAATTACTATGCATAAAAAGCAGATAAATTATTTTTTAAATCACAAAAGCCCCCATTAGCTTTTATGTGTGCATTAAGGCAGTGCTTCCTAAGTACAGATGGCTGCCTAAAATCACATGAGCATTTTTGAATCGAGGCTTTTTTAATATCTTGATGGCAAAATTACATGTTGGCTATTGTAATCTTGTCTCATATTCAGTGAGACATAAGTGGATAGGTCAGATTTCTTACCACTGACACTCTCCTGATGCCCTCTGAGGCTGACTGACATTCAATACTGACCAACAGCATGTTATGACTTTTGAAGAATTTTCATTGATTATATAAATGGAAGGGAGGGAGGGAGGAATGGAGAAAAAGAAAGAAAGAAAGAAAGAAAGAAAGAAAGAAAGAAAGAAAGAAAGAAAGAAAGAAAGAAAGAAAGAAAGAAAGAAAGAAAGAAAGAAAGAAAGAAAGAAAGAAAGAAAGGAAGAAAGAAAGGAAGGAAGGAAGGAAGGAAGGAAGGAAGGAAGGAAG
>JAJPUD010002687.1:225351-239223 GCA_023553655.1 Myrmecobius fasciatus | reverse complement strand
AAGGAAGGAAGGAAGAAAAGGATGAAGAAAGAGGGAGGAAGGGAGGGATGGAGGGAGAGAGAAAAAAAGGAAGGGAGGAATGGAGGGAGAGAGGAAGAAAAAAGGAAGCAAAGAAAGAAAGAAAAAAAAAGAAATTCATAGAGGTTGCTTTACACTAGGTTGGCAAAATGTTGCTTCTAACTCTAATTGTATTTTTATTCACCATGGATTTGAAATCTAGAAGTCCTGGGCTTTTAAACCAGACTCCTTTCTCCACTTTTCCAGAGTATTGTAAATTAGTTTAGTATGCTTGAAAGAAGCCATAATTGTAACTGCTCTTGTTGACACATCAACTTGATGCCACACAGAGCCAGGCTTGGGACCCTAGCCCTCAGTTTTCTAGTTACACTGCATTTTAAGGGCCTGACAGGTCTGGTGCTAAGATGTTCTGAATTAGATTTGAATTACAACCGCTAAATGCCCTTGTCAAAGCTTGTTATGTTTGACACTAGCCATATCCATGAGCTGACTGTTCCTATGGAGGGTACACAGTTTAAACAAAGACATACTCCCCAGCTTCATGCAGAATTGTCAAAATATAATTGAGTTAAAAAGAGCTGCAAAAGGAGCAGAATTGCAATCTTTGCTTCTCCTTTTGGCTTTGAAATAAAGCCAGGAGACAATTTTGTGGCATCATAAGTACAAAATAAGGTTTTCTCCTAACATGCTGGGTTCTAACAAAAGAAACAACCCAGAATTGTCTCCATATTTAAATATTTAAAATAGCCCAAACATTTTCAATGGGGTTTTGTGCTTAAAGTTCCTCAAGAGAAAGGAATAAAAACAATTGGCAGTGAGGGGATGAAGAAAGAACTATACTCAGCCAGAAAGCAAGAATAGGGACCGTGAAAAACAAAGACATCTCTCTATTCAAGGACCTTTATTCAGAGTTCTGGCCATTGAATCATAGAATGGTTGAGCTTCAGAGTCTGATAATCATGAAGTCTGATTGCTTCCTTTGAAAGACTAGGGAACTTGAACCTAAGGCTGAGAAATGGAAGGCCTGAAGTCACACAGTGGCAGAGCTGGGAATAGAACTCCATTCTTCTGAATACATCTTCTGAATACATTTCAGGGTAATGGCAGCTAATGTATCTCAGCAAATCACAAGAGAGAATCTTATATATTATATGTACCTGGCAATTCTGTTCAACCTTCTTTTTCAGTCCTCTTTTGTGTTTGGAAGTTTGGAACTTACAGGTGCTGATGAAATGCAAATCACAGTAGGAATGTGTGATATTTGGATGAAAAGAAAGCAATTCTTGTTTCTTTTTACCCTGTAAGGTATGCAGAGTGCCTATCTCTATCTATCTCTATATCTATCTCTATTTCATATGTATCTATTTGCTTTAATGGAAATAGCAGTTTGTCAGATAGCAAAGCATACCTCTTGGCCTCCTGATGCTGAGCATAAATTTATAAGGCTTAGTTTAAAAATACTTTCAAGAGACATTCCAGTGGCCTGTCCAGGAGATCTATCCAGAAGCAACTGAGAGTGTGATGAAAGACCAGGTTCTCAGGTCCCATCTGGAAGGGACATTTTAAGTTTCTTAAGGAAAACTCCTGAGGAACTGAAAGAATGTTTGCCCCATTGGAAGAGGAAGAGAGAAAAGGGAAATATGGGGGAACTAGAGAGAGAAAAGAGTGGTTACAAATTCCACAGGAGCCTTGGCAGCAAACCATTTAAGACCAGTTCGATCCCTTAAATGTAGACCTTAGGGAAATGTAACAGCTTCCTTTTCCATATGGGTCATACAAAAACATGTTGTGAGAAAAATATCTCCAAAGCTGATGTTAAACAAGTTGTTTTGTTTTTTTTCCTAGCAGAGAGCAAAATATTCTCCTTTAAAAAAAATTTAAAAAAAAAAAAACAAAACAACAACACAACACTGGAAGCTCCAAGCTGAAACTGATTAAGTATGTGTCTGAACCTACCTACTGACTTGCCCAGCAAGTGTAAACAGCCTAGACTATTATGAACCCGATTCATGGTTTAACTTTGGGAAGACAAATATTGAAGAAGGAAATGTCCCAGGCCCAACCAACAAACTCCATATTTAAATCCTTAAAGGTACCAGGAAGTAGCTTAAATATGCACCCCTTTCTCTCTGTTGATTTTTATATTCAATTAAGAAGTCAAGGACTTTTAGCAGTGTTGTCCTGATATAATTCAGATGCAAATCACATTTCTGGAGTTCAGCTGGTGCCCTTTAAGCGGGACTCTTTTGACACAATAATTATAGGGCTGGAATGATGCTTTACATTAGTGTATAAAACACTCATTAAATTAAAATTCTTCCATGAAATCATGAAAATAAACAGTCTGTCCAAACTGGCATCAACAAATTCACAGGGTGCTCCTGCACTTTCTCAGAGTCGCCCTGCTAGTGACTGTACTACAAGGCCCTATTTAACCACGAAGTGTTAAAGGTTCACATTCCTTTGAAGACTCCATTCTGCTTCTTTTTAAGATTATTGCTCTAATTGTTTTTACAACTTGTAAGATTTTAAAGCTATTAGGCCTCAAATGGGGGAGGGAGGGAGAGGATCTGAAATGGTGATTATTATAACTTTCATAAGCTGTTGGGGAGATGGCAGGGGTTACCCTCACTCTCCATGCAGAAGAACCACATCCCACGCCACCCCCACCCCACACTAAGATCTTAAGGGACACATAAAAACTACAAGAGTTCCTTCATGTCTGCTGAAGTGGAATCAGGAATTTTATATTGCTCTTGGGGGATGGGGAGATAAATGGTATCATTTTGAAGAGCAGATAATGGAAAGGGAAATGAGGAGGGAATTGGTTACCCCATTCCACCCTTTTTTCCCTTCTTATTTCATTCTTTTACCTGCCCCCTTGGGATCAAAATTCAACTTAGAGACTCTAAGAGCTCAAAGAGAACTCAGGAACTCTCTAGTCCAACATATGCCTAACTAAAAATCCCTTCTGCAATTTCTCCAAGTGATCTCACTGAAGAAACTCAGAAACTACTTTCTGAGATAGCCTACCTATTCAGTTTTTGTATAGCTTTGATTGTTAGGCAGTTGTTTGTTTGTGTGTATGTGTGCGTGTGTTTCCTAAACCCAAGTCCAAATCTTCCTAACTGCAACTTTCATCAATTTCTAATACTAGTTCTAACTTCTAGAGCAAAGATATTTAATACCTCTTCATTATTACAATCCTTCAAATACTTGAAAAAAACTATTATTCTAAGTATTCTCATCTCCAAATCAATCATCTCCAGTTCTTTCAGTTAATTTTTTATGTTATATTCTTTAGAATTTTCACCAGTCTTGTTGGCTGGCTTTTGACATCTCTCAGCTTACTTAGATTTTCTAAAATAAAATGCCAAAACTAAACACAGTACTCCAATTGTGGCCTGACAAATGCAAAATATATCAGAATTATTATTCCATTGTTCTGAAGACAATTCTTTTAAAACCATATTAACTTTATTCCAGCTGGCATGTCATACTGCTGAGTCATATTGAGCTTGAAGTTGATGAAAACATTTAGAATTTTTTTTATTAGAGCTCCATGATTATAATTTCCTTTATTTGTGATGTTGATTTTTCCCCAAGTAAATAATTTTATATTTAATCTTGTTATATTTCATTTTATTAGATTCAGCAGAACATTCTAGCTAGTCAGGATTTGGGGGGATTTGGCCTCTGTCATACAACTCATCATCCTTTCCAAGTTTTGTGTCATCTGCAAATTTGACAATCCTATAATCAGTGGTAAACATATTAAACAATATACAGCCTAGGACTGAGCTCAGGAATAATCCAGTACAGAAGTTCGTTCAAGTTGATATCAAAATTTTGGATAACTACATTTTGAGTCTAGTCATTTTTTTTTTCAAATAATTCCAAATCTACTTATCCTTACTATTATCTAGTCAATATCTTACTACCTTATCCAAAAGTATAGAATAAAAGACTTGATCAAATGCTTTGCTGAAATCTAAGTATGCTATGATTATAGCATTCCCCTGTTTTCCCATTTAGTAACTGTCCAAAAAATAAAAATAAATAAAAATAAGACTGAACTAATATGACTTGTTCTTGATGAATTTGTGATAGCTTCTAATCATTACTGAGACTCATTTCTAAGTGCTCTGAAAATATCCTCTCAATAATGTATTCTAGAATTTTGTAAAGAAAAGAAGTCAAAATTCCCTTTCTAAAGTCTATAGAAATCCTCTTCCTCTTTAGGGAAAACAAGTAAATTTTTTTCTTCTTCCCTCATGTAGCATATCTGTCATTCTCTAAGAAATATCAAAAGTCTAATTTTCAGATGAAGAAATTGAAACTATTTCTGATCACATGAAAAGGTGCTCCAAGTCACTATTGATCAGAGAAATGCAAATTAAGACAACTCAGAGATACCACTATACACCTGTCAGATTGGCTAGAAATGATAATGATAACTGTTGGAGGGGATGTGGGAAAACTGGGACACTGATACATTGTTAGTGGAACTGTGAACGGATCCAACCATTCTGGAGAGTAATTTGGAACTATGCTCAAAAAGTTATCAAACTGTGCATACCATTTGACCCAGCAGTGTTTCTACTGGGCCTATATCCCAAAGAGATTTTAAAGGAGGGAAAGGGACCCACATGTGCAAAAATGTTTGTGGCAGCCCTTTTTGTAGTGGCAAGAAACTGAAAATTGAAAGGATGCCCATCAATTGGAGAATGGCTGAATAAATTATGGTATATGAATGTTATGGAATATTATTGTTCTGTAAGAAACGACCAACAGGAGGATTTCAGAGAGGCCTGGAGAGACTTGCATGAACTGATGCTGAGTGAAATCAGCAGAACCAGGAGAACATTATACATAGCAACAAGACTATACGATGATCAATTCTGATGGACATGGTTCTCTTCAACAGTGATGTGATTCAAACCAGTTCCTATTGTTCAGCGATGAAGATAATCATATACATCCAGAGAGAGGCCTGTGGGAACTGAGTGTAAACCACAACACAGCATTTTAACGCTTTCTGTGAATATTTCCATGCATTTTGTTTTCCTTCTTAGGTTGTTTTTTCTTCTTCTCTTTCAAGATCTGATGTTTCTTGTGCAGTAAGATAACTGTATAGATATGTATATATGTATTGTATTTGTCATATAATTTATCCTATTTAGCATGTATTAGATTACCTGTCATCTAGGGGTGGGGGTGGGGGGAAGGAGGGGAAAAGCTTGGGAAAAAAAAAGTTTTTGCAAAGGTCAATGTAGAAAAATCACTCATTTGTAAATAAAAAGCTTTATAAAAAAAGAAAGAAAAGAAATATCAAAAGTCTATATAACTCAGCAATTAAAAGTATCAGGTTTTTTGGTACTTTGAGGAATAATTTTACCATATCTAATGATGTTAACTCATCAAAGGAGGTTAGATATCCACATATCTTAGGGTTTCTATTCCTTCTTAATCGATTTTGTTCTACTTTTCTAAGATTAAAGATTATTCTTTTTAGAAGAGAAAATAAAAGTAAAATTAAAAAAAGAATTCACCATTCTTTGCCATTTCTATTATTGGGGGGTAAAGCCAAGATGGCTGAGAGTAGCCAAGTCTTTATCTGAACTCCTCCTAGTGTTCCTCAGATCAACACCAGATCAAGCCTCTGAACTGGTTTTAGAGTTAGAACCCACAAACATTTGGAGTGTAACAAATTTTCAGCAGAAGATACTTTGGAAGAACTTCAGAAAAGGTTTGTTTCAATTGGGAGGAGGGAAGGCAGCCCAGTTCAGCCACAGTGCAGGGAGCCAGGGCAGTATGGGGTCCAGGAAATCTACTAGGAGTTTCTTAGCCAAATTCAACTGCACTGGTTACTCTGTTCTGGTTACAAGCCAGTGGATCAACAGATTAGCTATGAGACATGCAATGCCAATACAAAAGACAAATAGTGAGTCTCTGAACCCTAGAATAACACCAGACCTGTCCACACCTACTGAGAACCAGAAGTCAGTTCAGTTAGCAGCATGGCTCCAAGGCAACCTAAAGCAGCTATTACCTGTAGAGGAAGCTCAGGACAGTCTCCCCATTGCCCTAAGAACAGACCTCAATCTTTTAAAAAATGATCAAATTAAAAAGCAAAAACAAAACAAAAAAAAACTCTGACCGTAGATAGTTTTTTATGGAGAAAGAGAAGAACAGACATCAAATCTAGAGGATCCTAAAGGCAAATCATCTCCAGATGAAGCCCCAAAGGGTGATATGAATTGGTCCTCATCTCACAAGGTTCTCTTGGAAGAATTCAAAAAGGATCTTAATGTTTTGTAGAATTCACATGTAAAACCATCTGGCCCTGGAGATTTTTTCTTAGGGAGTTGGTAAATAGCTTCTTCTATTTCTTTTTCTAAAATGGGGCTATTTAAATAATTTATTTCCTCTTCTGTTAACCTGGGCAATCTATATTTTTGTAGATATTCCTCCATTTCATTTAGATTATCAAATTTACTGGCATAAAGTTGGGCAAAGTAACTCCTTATTATTACTCTAATTTCCTCTTCATTGGAGGAAAGTTCTCCCTTATCATTTTTGAGACTAACAATTTGATTTTCTCTTATCTTTTTCTAATCAAATTAACTAAAGGCTTATCTATTTTGTTGGTTTTTTCATAAAACCAACTCTTAGTTTTATTTAATAATTCGATAGTTTTCTTATTTTCAGTTTTATTGATCTCCCCTTTAATTTTTAGAATTTCCAATTGGGTATTTAATTAAGGGTTTTTAATTTGTTCTTTGTCTAGTTTTTTTTTAAAAGTAAGCCCAATTTGTTGATCTTCTCTTTCTCTATTTTATGCAAGTAAGCATCTAGAGATATAAAATTACCTCTTATATCCACTTTGGCCATATCCCACACATTTTGGTATGTTGTCTCATTATTGTCATTCTCCTAGATAAAATTATTAATTGTGTCTATGATTTGCTCTTTCACCCATTCATTCTTCAGGATTAGATTATTTCATTTCCAATTAACTTTTGGTCCATTTTCTCCTGGACTTATATTGCATGTAATTTTTATTGCATCATGATCTGAAAAAGATGCATTTGCTATTTCTGCCTTTCTGCATTTGATTTTGAGGTTTTTATGCTCTAACACATGGTCAATTTTTGTATAGGTTCCGTGAACTACAGAGGAAAAAGTAAACTCCCTACTGTCTCCATTCAATTTTCTCCAAAGATCTATCATGCCTAACTTTTCTAACAATTGATTTACCTCCCTAGTTTCTTTCTTATTTATTTTGTGGTTTGATTTATCTAATTCTGAGAGCGCAAGGTTGAGATCCCCCACTAGTATAGTTTTGCTGTCTATTTCTTCTTGCATCTCTCTTAATTTCTCCCCTAGGAATTTGGATGCTGTACTACTTGGTGCATATATATTTAGTATTGATATAGCTACATTATCTATGGTACTGTTTAATAAAATATCGTTTTCTTCCTTATCTCTTTTGATTAGATATATCTTTGCTTTTACTTGATCTGATATCAGGATTGCTACCCCTGCTTTTTTTTGTTCTCCTGAACTATAATGGATTCACTATGCTTTAGATGTGTTTCTTGTAGACAACATATTGTTGGATTCTGATTTTTAATCCAGTCTGCTATCCATTTCTGCTTTATGGGAGAGTTCATCCCATTCACATTTACAGTTAGAATAACTAATTCTGTATTTCCTGCCATCTTATTTTACCCAGGTTATGTTTGTCCCTTTCCTTTCCCCTTTCTCCCTTGCCCCCCAGTATTTTGCTTTTTATGACCCCCTCCCCCAAACAATCCTTCCCCCTTTAGAGCCCCTCCCCCTTTTTTTACTCCTTTCTCTATCCCTTTCTTTTCCTCCTTTCCCTCCCACTTCCGTATGAGGAAGGACAAGTTTCTCTGTGAAACCAATTGTGTTTGATATACACTTTTAAAGCCCAATCTGATGAGAGTAAGATTTACACAATGCTCATCTCCCTCCCTTCTTTCCCTCAATTACATTGTTTTCTTTGCCTCTTCATGAAATTTTACCTTATTTTACCTCCCTTTTTTTGACCTTATTTTACCACCTTTTCCCTCTTTCCCCCAGTATGATAGTCTTTTCCCCTCTAGTTTTCTTTTTCATATTATCAAAGTATATCAAATTATACCCCCAATCTTTATGTATCCCCATAGTAGAAATAAAGTTCTCAAGAGTTCTTTCCTTTTTACCTTTTTATGCTTCTCTTGAGTTCTGTTTTTGGAAGTCAAATTTTTTGTTCAGATCTGGTCTTTTCATTAGAAATAAGTGAAATTCACTTATATCATTAAAGGACCATCTTCTTTCCTGGAGGATAATGCTCATTCTAGCTGGATAGGTTATTCTTGGCTGTAATCCAAGTTCCTTTGCCTTTTGCAATATCTGGTTCCAGGCCCTTCGATCCTTCAATGTGGAGGCTGACAAATCATGTGTGATTCTAATTATAGATCCTCGGTATTTGAATTGTTTCTTTCTAGCTGCTAGCAATATCTTTTCCTTGATGCCATAGTCCTGAAATTTAGCCACAATATTCCTTGGGGATTTAATTTTGGGGTCTCTTTCAGGAGGTGATCGGTGAATTCTTTCAATGGTGATTTTGCCTTCTGATTCTACAACCTCAGGGTAGTTTTCTTTCAGGATTTCCTGGAATATAGTGTTTAGATTCTTTTTTTCATCATGACTTTCAGGAAGTCCAATAATCCTTAGATTGTCTCTCCTAGATCTATTTTCCAAGTCAGTTGTTTTTCCTAGGAGATATTTCATATTTTCTTCTATTTTTTTGTTTTTGTTTGACTGATTCTTGAAGTCTTATGGAGTCATTCACTTGCATTTGTTCAATTCTTATTTTTAATGTGTTGTTTTCTTTAGTCACCTTTTTTAGCTCCTTTTGTAACTGGCCAATTTGTTCATTGCATACTTTTTCCACTTCACCAATTTCGTTTTTCAATAAATTGGTATATTTTTCATATCTCTTTTGCAGGGCATTATATCCTTCTTGCACTGATCTCAGATCACTACCCCATTTATCATCCAGCTCTCTTTTGAGATTCTTTATGCAATCTTCCAGGAAGGCCTTGTGGAAGGGGGACCAGGTTATAGCTCCCTTGATGGCTTCCTCTGGAGTTGCTTTGTCTATAGGAACCTCAGGATCTGGGGTCTGCCCTTCTTTCTCTCAATAGAAGCTGTCTATGGTGAGAGCTCTCTTCTGCTTCTTACTCATTTTTTTTAAAAAGCTTGGGGGTCTGTTTAAAGCTAGAGAAGCCATGGCTTTGGTAGTTTGCCCTGGGGCAATTCTGCTAATTAACTTCAGGTGCTGGGCCGGTGGGGCTAGGACTTTGCCCAATTTATGCCAAAACACTTGCCCCCAATCAGAGCAGAGTGTTCCAAGTACCTCAAATACACTACCCAGGTGTTTGGAGTTTGGTGTTTCAAGCTGAGTCCCACCCAGTTCTTTGCCTTCTGTTCCGGAGTTGTGCCGAGCAAACTGCTTACCCTGCTGCCTGACTGAAACAGACCTGCTATGAAGTTCTTCAGAGATAACTGCAAGCAGTGTTTCATACTCCAAATATTTTTGGCTTCGTTGACTTAAAGATCAGTTCAGAGTCTTATTTTATTGTTGATTTGAGAGAAGGTCACAGGAGGACACAGAGAGTCATGTCTTCACTCTGCCATCTTGCTAGAACTCCCCTCAAAAAAGGATCTTAAAAGAGAGAAGAAAAATTAGGAAAGGAAATGAGTACTTTGCAAGAGAGTATGGAAAAGGAAAAACAGAAATTATCTGAATAAAACTCCTTAAAAATAGATTTGATGAAATGTAAAAAACATGTAACTTCTTACAAAATAGATATGAAAAAGAAACCAATTCATTGAAAAACAGAATTTGTGAAATGGAAAAAAAAAATGCAATGAACAAAACTTCATTTAAAAGTTCAATTGGCCAAATGCAAAAAGTGATCAAAAAAACTAATTGAAGAAAATAATTCACTAAAAATTAGAATTGAACAAATGGAAGTGAATAACTCAATAAGACTTCAAGAATCAGACAACCAAACAAACAAAATAGAAGAAAATGTAAAATACCTCATTGGAAAAACAACTGACCTTTAAAAACAGATCTAGGAGAGACAATCTAAGAATTATTGGACTTCTTGAAAATCATGATGAAAAAAAAAAAGCATAGATATCCTCTTTCAGGGAATCATCAATGAAATCTGCCCTGATGTCCTAGAAGCAGAGGATAAAATAGCCATTTAAATAATTCACTGATCCCCTTTTGAAAGAGACCCCAAAATGAAAACACCAAGGAACATCATAACTAAGTTTCAGAATTATCAAATCAAGAAGTAAATATTGTAAATAACCTGAAGGAAACAGTTCAAATATTTAGGATCCACAATCAGAATTACCCAGGACCTCGTAACTTCCACTTTAAAGGATTGAAGGACATGGAATCTGATACTCTGAAAGTCAAAAGAACTTGGATTATAGCCAAGAATTAATTATCCAAAAAAAACAATTGAACATTATTTTTCAGGGGAAAAGATGGTCATTCAATGAAACAGGTGAATCTCATTTATTTCTGATTAAAAGACCAGAGTTGAATAGAAAATTTGATCTTCAAATACAGAACTCAAGAGAAGAATAAAAAGGTAAAAAAGAAAGAAAAATGGGGGTGGAGCCATGGTGGCAGAGATCAGACAGGAGTCTCTGTAACCTCCTCTAACCTTCCCTCAAACCAACAACATATGAAGCCTCTAGACTGATTTTGAAGCAAAAAAAATCCACAATATCTGGAGCGCAACACGTTTCTAGAAGAAGATACTCTGGAAGAACTTCAAAACAGATCTGTTTTAATTGGGCAGGGGGGTGGTCTGCTGAACCCAGACTGCAGCACAGGGAGACCAGGGCAGGGAGCTGGAGCAGGGAGCTGGAGCAGGAGTTGTCACAGGAGTCGGAACAGGAGTGGGAGCGTTGTGCTTTTCACACACTTGGGACTCTTCTGGGGGCCTCTTGGACCAATCTGTCCTGATTGTGGGCAGGTGGTTTGGAGGGTCTGCCTTTTGTGGGGGGTAGATTGTGAACCACTGAACCCCTGATGAGCATCGGACCTAGTTGCCATTATACAGCACTCTAGGGTGATCAATCAATCAGCAGGACTGATCAGCACCAGAAATAATTCAATCAGCAGAACTGCCCAGTTCCTGAAATAACTCAATCAGCAGAACTGCCCCAGGGCAAATTAAAGCAGCTGTCCCTCCTTTGCCTTGAACAGACCTCATACCTTTAAATAAAATGAATAAAAAACCAAAAAGAGCTCTCACCATAGACAACTTTTATGGAGAAAGGGAAGAACAGACCTCAAATCCTGAGGCCCCTAAAGGTAAAGCAACTCCAGAAAAAGCCCCAAAGAGAGACATAAACTGGCCTCCATGTCACAAGGCTTTCTTTGAAGATTGCATAAAAAATCTTAAAAGAGAGTTAGAAGAAACATGGGGAAATGAAATGAGATCACTGCAAAATAAAATAGAAAAAATGGAAAAAGAATGAACAAAATGATGTAATGAACAAAATGAACAATGAACAAAATGTAATTGGTCAATTGCAAAAGGAACTAAAAACAGTAACTGAATAAAATAAGACATTAAAAATTAGAATTGAACAACTGGAAATGAATGACTCATCAAGACTTCAAGAATCAGTCAAACAAAAACAAAAAAATGAAAAGATAGAGAAAAACATGAAATATCTCCTAGGAAAAACAACAGACCTGGAAAATAGATCTAGGAGAGACAATCTAATGATTATAGGGCTTCCTGAAAGCCATGATGAAAAAAAAGAACCTAGACACTATCTTCCAGGATATAATAAAAGAAAACTGCCCTGATATTTTAGACCCAGAAGGCAAAATACTCCTTGAAACAATCCACCGATCACCTCCTGAAAGAAACCAAAAAATTAAGTCCCCCCCACAAATATCATGGCTAAACTCCAGAACTATCATCACACAGGACCTAGCAGCTTCTACTTTGAAGGATTGAAGGGCCTGGAATCAGATATTCCAAAGGGCAAAGGAACTTGGATTACAGCCAAGAAAAAGTTACCCAGATAGAATGAGCATTACCTTCCAGGGAAGAAGATGGTCATTCAATGACATAGGAGAATTTCACCTATTTCTACTGAAAAGACCAGAACTGAACAAAAAAAATTTGATCTACAAACACAGAACACAAGAGAAACATAAAAAGCTAACAAGAAAAAAAAAACTCTTGAAAACTATATTTATGTTATAGATACTTATAGAATGAGGGTTGATTTTATGAATCTATTATTACATTATGATTATGATATGATTACTGTAATTTTATGATTATTATGATATGATTATTGTGATTTTATGATTTTTATGATATGACAAACTGAAAAAGAAATTAGAGGTAGAAAAGGGATAACACTGGAAAAAGAGGAAAAGGAGGAAAAATAAGGGAAATTACATCACATGTAGAGGCAAAGAAAACCTATAATGATTGAGGGGAAAAAAGGGAGGGGAATGAGAATTGGGTTAATCTCTATCTCATCAGATTTGGCTCTGAGGGAATAATAGACATACTTATAAGGAAACAGGAGGGAAAGGGGGAAAAAAGGGGTGGGTGGGACTCTAAAGGGGAAGGATTGTTTGAGGGAAGTGGTTATCAAAAACAAAATAGTAGGAAGGAGGGAAAGGGGATAAGAAAGAGAAAAGCACAAGCTAGGGTAAATAAGATGGCAGGAAATACAGAATTAGTTATTTTAACTGTGAATGTGAATGGAATGAACTCTCCCTTAAAGCAGAAGCAGATAGCAAACTGGATTAAAAACCAGAATCCAACAATATGTTGCCTACAAGAAACACATCTAAAACATAGAGATACATACAGGGTGAAGGTAAAAGACTGGAGCAGAATCTATTATGCTTCAGGTGAACAAAAAAAAGCAGGGGTAGCAATCCTGATCTCAGACCGAGTAAAAGCAAAGATAGACTTAATTAAAAGAGACAAAGAAGGAAATTATATCTTCCTAAAGGGTACCATAGATAATCAATATCAATACTAAACATATATGCACCAAGTGGTATAGCATGGAAATTCCTAGAGGAAAAGTTCAGAGAGATGCAAGAAGAAATAGACAGCAAAACTATAATAGTGGGGGGTCTCAACCTCCCTCTCTCAGAACTTGATAAATCAAACCACAAAATAAATAAGAAAGAAGTTAAGGAGGTAAACAAAATGTTAGAAAAGTTAGGTATGATAGATCTTTGGAGGAAATTAAATGGAGACAGAAAGGAGTTTACTTTTTTATCAGCAGTCCATGGAATTTATACAAAAATTGACCATGTGTTAGGACACAAAAAACTCAAAATCAAATGCAGGAAGGCAGAAATACTAAATGTATTTTTTTCAGATCATGACGGAATAAAAATCACATGCAATATAAGGCCAGGAGAAAATAGACCAAAAAGCAATTGGAAACTAAATATTTTTTTCCTAAAGAATGAATGGGTGAAACAGCAAATTACAGACACAATTACTAATTTCATCCAAGAGAATGACAATAATGAGACAACATACCAAAATTTGTGGGATACAGCCAAAGCGGTAATAAGGGGAAATTTTATATATCTAGATGCTTATTTGTATAAAATAGAGACAGAGAAAATCAATGAATTGGGCTTGCAACTAAAAAAGCTAGAGAAAGAACAAATTAAAAACCCCCAATCAAATACCAAACTTGAAATCCTAAAAATAGAAGGAGAAATTAGTAAAATTGAAAGTAAAAAAA
>JAJPUD010002687.1:183557-220351 GCA_023553655.1 Myrmecobius fasciatus | reverse complement strand
GGAGGGGGAAGGAATTTGTGACCAAAGAAGAACTAGAGGTCATCATTAATCACAAAATAGATAAGTTTGACTATATCAAGTTAAAAAGTTTTTGTACAAACAAAATGAATGCAGACAAGATTAGAAGGGTAGCAGTAAACGGGGAAAATATTTTTACATCCAAAGGTTCTGATAAAGGCCTCATTTCTAAAATATATAGAGAATTGACTCAAATATATAAGAATTCAAGCCATTCTCTAATTGACAAATGGTCAAAAGATAGGAACAGACAATTTTCAGACAAAGAAATTGAAACTATTTCCGGTCACATGAAAAGGTGCTCCAAGTCACTATTGATCAGAGAAATGCAAATTAAGACAACTCTGAGATACCACTACACACCTGTCAGATTGGCTAAAATGACAGGAAATGATAATGATAACTGTTGGAGGGGATGTGGGAAAACTGGGACACTGATAGATTGTTGGTGGAACTGTGAACGGATCCAATGGAGAGCAATTTGGAGCTATGCTCAAAAAGTTATCAAACTGTGCATACCCTTTGACCCAGCAGTGTTTCTACTGGGCCTATATCCCAAAGAGATTTTAAAGGAGGGAAAGGGACCCACATGTGCAAAAATGTTTGTGGCAGCCCTTTTTGTAGTGGCAAGAAACTGGAAATTGAAAAGATGCCCATCAATTGGAGAATGGCTGAATAAATTATGGTATATGAATGTTATGGAATATTATTGTTCTGTAAGAAATGACCAACAGGAGGATTTCAGAGAGGATTGGAGAGACTTGCATGAACTGATGTTGAGTGAAATCAGCAGAACCAGGAGAACATTATACACAGCAACAAGACTATACGATGATCAATTCTGATGGACATGGTTCTCTTCAACAATGATGTGATTCAAACCAGTTGTTCTGTGATGAAGATAGTCATATACATCCAGAGAGAGGCCTGAGGGAACTGAGTGTGAACCACAACACAGCATTTTAACGCTTTCTGTGAATATTTCCATGCATTTTGTTTTCCTTCTTAGGTTGTTTTTTTCTTCTTCTCTTTCTAGATCTGATGTTTCTTGTGCAGTAAGATAACTGTATAGATATGTATACATGTATTTTATTTGTCATATAATTTATCCTATTTAGCATGTATTAGATTACCTGTCATCTAGGGGTGAGGGGTGGGGGGCAGGAGGGGAAAAGCTTGGGAAAGAAAAAGTTTTTGCAAAGGTCAATGTTGAAAGGTCACTCATATGTTTTGTAAATAAAAAGCTTTATATCAAAAAAAAAAGAGAAACAAAAAAAATTTAAAAAGCTTATATGGGATGATGATATGTTTAATTCTTGATATCTATTCTCTGTTTTGGGCATATTTAGAGGGTACAGGTATAATTTGATTATATAATAACGATATAAAAAGAAACTAAAAGAGGAAAGGTGATTCTACTGGAAGAAGAGATAAAATGGAGTTAAATTACATCTCATGAAGAGGCAAAAAAGATCTATTCCAATTGAGGGAAAGAAGGGTTGGGGGATGAGCATTGTTTGAATCTTACTCTTATCAGATTTGACTCAAAGAGAGAATATCAGACACATTTAGCTTCACAAAGAAGCTTGTCTCACCCTATAGAAAAATAGGAAGGAAAAGGGGAAAGGAAAGGGGGAGGCTAATAAAAGGGAGAGCAGAAGTAGAAGGGAAAAGGTATAAGATAGAAGGAGGGGTTATAAAAGGGAAGGGCTGTTTGAGGCAGGGTGGTCAGAAGCAAAATACTAGGGATGAGGGAAACGAGTAAAGGAATGAGAAAAGTATAACTGGTGCAAAATAGGATGGCAAGAAATTCAGAGCAAATAATTTTAGCTGTGAAAATAAATGGGGTGAACTCTCCCATAAAATGGAAGCAGATAGCAACTGGATTAAAAACCAGAATCCTACACTTTGTAGTTTACAAGAAACACATTTGAAGCAGAATAATACATATAGAGTAAAGGTAAAAGGATGAAGCAAAGTCCATTATGCTTCAGCTGAAGTGAAAAAGAAAAAAAAGGAGAGGTAGCAATCCTGATCTCAGATCAAGCAAAAGCAAAAAAATTTAAAAAGATAAGGAAGCTGGAACATATACATAATATACATATTAAATTAGAAAGATTATTCACAAACAAAACCATTGAAGCTAGGATTAAAAAATAAACATGGAAACAGGGGTGTATGGTTTTTAATTCTTTTCTCTGATAAAGGCCTCATTTTCTCAACTACATAACTGAGTCATATTTATAAAAATTTTAGTCATTTCTTAACAGATAAATGACAAAATTATATAAAGAGGCTGTTTTGGATGGAGAAATAAAAATTGTGTAGTCATATGAAAAAATGTTCTACATCACTATTAATTAGAGAAATGTAAATTAAAACAATTCTGAGATACGACCTCACACCTATCAGAGGGGCTACGATGACAGGAAAGGAAAATGACAAATGTTAGAGTAGTGTGAAAAATTTGAAATACGAATGCATTGTTGGTGAAGTTGTGAAATGATCCAATAATTCTGTAGAATAATTTGGAATTGCCCAAAGAGCAATAACATTGTGCCTACCCTTTGACCCAGCAATACCACTACTAGATCAGAATCCCAAAAAGATCAAAAGAACCTACATGTACAAAAATATTTATAGCAGCTTTGTTTGTGATGTAAAATTGAAAGGATACCAATCAATTGGGAAATGTTTGAAAAAGTAGTGATATGTGATTGAGATGGAATACTACTGTCCTCTGAGAAATGATAACCAGGAAAAACCTGAGAAAACATATATGAACTGATACAAAATAAAGTGAGAACTGGGACAATACTATATACAGTAATAGCAATTTTGTACAATGATCATCTGTGAATGACTTCACTATTCTCTGGAATATAAGGATTCAAGACAATTCCAAAATGTTTTATGTGAATTCAAATGTATAATTAATCACATTTCTTGCCTTTTTATTAAAGCTTTTTATTTGCAAAACATATGCATGGGTAATTTTTCAACATTGACCCTTGCAAAGCCTTCTGTTCCAAATTTTTCCCTCCTTCCCCCTACCCCTTCCCCTAGATGGCAGGTAGGCTAATATATGTTAATTATGATAAAATATATGACAAATCAAGTATATGTATCCATAGTTATAGTTATCTTGCTGTACAAGAAAAATAGTATCTACAAGAAAAAAAAAACCTAAGAAGGAAAACTAAATGCAAGCAAACATCAACAGAGAGCGTGAAAATGCTATGTTGTGGTCCACACTCAGAGCCCACGGCCTCTCCCTCGATGTATATGGCTTACTTCATCACTAAACAGTTGGAACTAGTTTGAAACAACTCATTGTTGAAGAAAACCATGTCCATCAGAATTGATCTTTGATGGGCATCCATTCAGTTTCCAGTTTCTAGCCACTACAAAAAGGGCTACCACAAACATTTTTGTGCATGTAAGTCCCTTTCCTTTAATATCTTTTTGGGTATTTCTTACCTTCTTGATGAGTGGAGGAGGAACAAGAGGAAAAGAGAAAATTCGGAACCTATTTTTAAAAAATAATTAATAAATTTGAGAATTTTTTAAAAAGAAATTTTTAAATGATCTAAAATGTGTGATTCTTAGCACCCTTTGCCTCCTTTTCCATTAGTTTGTCACCATGCCTGCAGAATACATCTTCTAAATACCAACATTTCCCCAATGTTGATATTTGGTTGAGTCAAGCAATGCCATATTTTCTAAATAATTTAACATCATTTTCACTCACATGGCAATGGAATCAGAAGCATAGGGGTATGAGGAGATTGTAACACATCGCAAATGAGAAATTAAGATGGATGTCCAAGATAAAGAATGTCATCAAAGAAATAAATGAGCAAAAATGACTGTCTAGTTATTCAATGAGAAAAAGGGGTGAGTCAAATTCTTGTGTTTTCTTGCAATAGCAAAATAAGATGAGGAAGTCCTTTAGCATTCTGGATGAACAGCTAGTAGTAGAATTAAGGGAGAGTGTGAACAAGTCATATATGTCAGATAGGCATAATAAGATCGCTATAAACACTGGAAAGAATGCCCCTTTACAGGCATTCCCTTCCCTCTTCAAGGAGATGCAGTTTAAATATCCACTTTTCTGGATCATATCTACCACCACATTTCAGAACATTTTAGACTTTAGTCTTTCTCATAGCAATTCCTACATGACAGTCTGACTCCTAAACAGTAGTCATCTTAAATGTAGAGGCAGCTAAATAGCACAATTGATAGAATGTTGGACCTGGAAGATCTGAGTTCAATCCAGCCTCAGACACTTATTAGCAATGTGACTCTTAGACAAGTCAGTTGACCTCTATCTCCCTCACTTCACTCATCGATAAAATGGGGATAATAACATAAACCTTCAGAATTATTGTGAGGATAAAGTGACTTATTTATAGAGTTTTGCAAACTTTACAGCAATATTTGAATGCTAGTTATTTTATTATTATTATTAATCCCTTACTTGCTTCTTATTCTTGGAATTAACTTCCATACATATCTTTTCAAAAACTGAGTTTGTCTATAAGTTCCCTATGCATTTTAATAAGTATCTCATTGGATTTTCCTTTTTATTGAAATAATTTTTATTTCGGTTGTCAGAATTTTATTCTTGAGAACCTTTCCTCTCAAGTAAATTTCTCTTTCAAAATACTGGACCATTGGATCCCACCTGTTTTTTTCTCTTAACTCCTTGAAATCTACTCTCCAAAATATAGGCTATATGTGTAATTGTTTATTAATTGAGTAGTTCAGAGAAAGAGAAGATTAAACTTCTCAGTTGTCCAAAGACCAAAAAAGGTGATAAGAAAAGAGAAATTTGAGGAAAATTATTTTTATTTTAGCTATATTGGAGGGAGAAAGATAAATGAAAGAATAGGCTTTCCATTCAAGATAGATAGAATGATAATATTACAGATAAAAAGGCAGAATTGCTCACCTTTTATTTTACTTCTTTCTCTGCAAAGGAGAATGCTCTTTGGAATGAAAAAAAAAAGGAAGCCCTACTTCCAGAAAAAAAAAATTGGCTAATAGGCAATTATCTGAGCTTAATATGGAGATATTAAGAAAGCAGCTAGGGCCCTTTATATATCCAAATTAACTGGTCCAAATGAATGGCATCCAAGAGTACGTAAAGTAATGTCAATGTCAATGTGTCAAAGCTGGCCATTGATCTTCAAATTGTCATTTTAAAAGAAAAAGGCAAATGTTAACTTATTGATTCCACAGGGAAGAGAATATAATCTACAAATTTGAGGCCAATCTGCTTGACTTTGACTCCTGGCAAAATCATCAAAAATATTTTTCAACAATCATATGAAAAGATGCTGTAAATTACTAATTAACAACAAATAAATACAAATTAAAGCAACTTTGAGGTTTCATTTCACACCCATCAGTCTGAATAAAATAATAAAAAAGGATAGTGATAAATATTGGAAGTACTTTCATTGTGGGTGAACATGCATTGGGATAGCCAGTTTCTAGAAAGTCATATATTTTGATGTCCCAAAAGTCACTAAAATGTATATAACCTTAGATTCACTAATATTATCCATAGACCTATACCGCAAATAGGTCAAAGAAAGATGAAAGGATTTATATGAACAAAAACATAGGTTGTATCTTTTTTTAGCCCAAAATCAAAAACTAAGAGGTAGTTCTATTGGTGACTGGCTAAAAAAATTAAGGTATATGAATATAATGGGATATTATTTTGCCATAAGAAATGATGGAGTGGATAGTTTCAGAGAAAACTGGGAAAAATCTATATGAACTGATGCAAATGAAGTGAGCAGAATGAGAAGAATAAGTTTTACAATGACAACAACATTGTAAAGAACTTTGTAAGATTTTAAAACTCTGATTGCAATGACAAATGAAGAATACAGAAGAAGAAAATAAAATATGCCTCTCTACAGAGAATATAAAAGCTTAAAGTAAAAAGAAAAATAGCATATCTTCTATCATGACCAATCTAGAAATTTGTTTTGATGGATTTGATGGATTATTATGAGATTCTATTTTACTTTTTTGTTGTTCAACAGTGGGAGGTAAATTTATAAATGCATATATACATGACTTCACTTTTTAATAAAATTAAATTTAAATAAACACTCAGACCCCCACAAAAATACATTTTTCAAAAAAATTCAGAGAATAATTTACATTAAGAAATTGGAAGAGTGATCAAAAAGATCCACCATGGCTTCATCAAGAAGACATGCCTTATTTCCTTCTTGCCTTATTTAATAGACTTATTAGACTAATAGAAGGGTGGAATTTTATAAATATACTTTATCCAGATTTTAGCAAAGCATGTTTAACTAATATAACTCTTATTAATAAGATAGAAGTATGTGGGCTAACTAGAAAATCTTACAACAATTAAGTGAATTTAGAATCGTGAAAGGCCATACTCAAGCAAAGTCATTAATGCTTCATTCATGATGTAAAGAGATGAATGAATGAATGGGTGAGTGAATGAATAACATTTATTAGTCTTTAGTTATGTGCTGGAGACATAAGCAGAAAGCATGATAATCCCTGCTCTCTAGGAACTCACATCTGTTAGGAGATAACATGGAAATCACTTCAGTCAGATGGAAAGTCCCATTGTCATTAGAAGTGGTATAAGAGAAGTGCTTGAGAGATCTGTGGTTTTTAAGTATTTTATCAATGACTTGAATAACTATACATATAGATGCCACTATTATTAGGTCTGCCCATAGTACAGAACTGTAATGAGGTTCCAAAATATTTTGACAAAGACTAGAATATCAAGCCAAATCTAATAAAAAAAATAATGGGAATAAATATTTTCCACTTGAGTTTTTTTAATTGACCTAGCAAGTATGAGATGAATATTGAATGTTGAAAACTATCTTTGCATGTATTTGGGGGGAAAGCTATTGATGAAGAAGAAAGAAGAAGAAGAAGGAAGAAGAAAAAAAAGAAAGAAGAAGAAAAAGAAACAGAAAAAGAAGAAGAAAGAAGACCTGAGTTCAAATTCTTCCTCAGACAGTTACTTAACAGTGTGACCCTGGGCAAATCATTTAACTTCTCTCATCTTCAGTTTCATCATCTGTAAAATGGAGATAATAATATAACCTACCTCCCTAGGATCAAATCAATAAGCATTTATTAAGCACTTACTCTAGGTACTATGCTAAGTATTAGAAATATGAAGAAAAGCAAAAAAAATTGACTTCAAGGGGCTCACATCTTGATTGGGGGAGGAGGAAGGAAACAATATATGAATAACTATGTATAATATACATACACACACATATATATTATAGACACACATATGGTGTGTGTATATGTACATATACATATATGTGATATATGTATATACACACAATATATGTGAAAGATCGGGCAGAATAAATAAAAAACCAGAATTAAGATTACTAGAAGAAATATCAACAATATGCAGATGATACCACTCTGAAGGCAGAGAATGAAAAGGAATTAAGAAGTATTTTGATAAAGATGAAAGAAGAGAGTACAAAAGCTGGCTTGAAGCTTAACATCAAAAAAATGAAGATCTTGGCCATAGGTCCCATCACTTTTTGGCAAACAGAAGGAGAAGAAATGGAATGTGTCAGATTTTATATTCTTAGGTTCAAAGATCATTGCAGACAACAACTTTTAGGCATAAATTTAAATGTTCCTGCTTCTTGGGAGGAAGGCAATGGCAAATCTGGTCAGTACACTAAAAAGCAAAGATATCACTTTGTCAATAAAGGTTTAGTCAAAGTTACAGTTATTCTAGTAGCAATGTATAGCTGCAAGAAATGGATTATAAGAAATACTTTCAAATGTGGTGCTGGAAAAGACTTTTGAGAGTACTGTCAACAGCAAAGAGTTCAAATCAGTCAATACTTACAAGAAATTCATTCAAGCTATTCATGGGAAAGTCAAATACTGAAGTTGAAGCTTAAATATTTTGGTTATATAATGAAAAGATAGGACTTAGTGGAAAAGACCCTGATGTTGGGAAAGATTGGAGACAAAGGGGGACAGAAGAAAATGAGATGGATAGATAGTGTCATAGAACCAGTTAACAAAAAGAAACTTGGACAGACTTCGGGAGGTAGCGAAGGACAGAAGGGTATGGCATGATATGGTCCATATATTCTGAAGAATCAGACATGACTGAATAAGCAATATATATATATATATATATACATATATATGTATGTATGTATATAAAATAAATCAGAGGTAATCTTAGAGGGAAGACACTAAAATTGAGAGGTATCAGAAAACATTTGAGATAACATACATAAATTGCTGCAGTTCTATGATTTTGCCTTTATCTACTTTAGCTTCCTTTATTTCATAAAAGGAATGGTGTTTTCTGGTATGACTGGCCTTTTGTGATCACTTCTTCCCATTCTAAGTTCTTATAGGACAACTTTGGAATTTCTCTAAGTATTAAATTTGAGCTCATGCACTTTTTTGAGAATCAAAGCAATGTTTTTCCATCTCTAGAATCATGATACTTCTGCCATTTCCTATGATTCAAAGGAAAAAAACAATGTATTTCTAAAACTTCAAAACTGTCTTTTGGCTTAATTTTTTCCTATTTTTTCCCCTCTGGAGAAAATCAATTTGTTTTGTGGGGAGAAAAAAATCTGATTAAGTTAATCTTGATTTTTTTCCCAAAATATCATTTCTCCTTTTCTTTTACTTTGTTTAGTAGTATAATTTAGACATTAATGGAGTAGACAAGGTAAGCTTACTAACAGCAATAAAAATAATATATAATATAATAATAATAACAACAGTACCTAGCCCTCAAAGTTGTTTTGAGGAGCAAATGAAATGTAAAAAAACACAAAGCAAAACAAAACAAACAACCACAACTACAAATTTAACACAGTATATAATACATAGTATGCTTTTTATAAATACTTGTTCCCTCTCTCCAATCCTTGTTCTATCACTCATTCATGTCTGATTCTTAGTAACTATAGCACTTCTGATTCACAGGAAAATACAAATGTTAATAAAGCATAAAATGTGTGTTAATAAAGCATAAAAAATGGTTGAGATAGTTTCCCCCCTTAAAAAAAAAATCTGTGCTTTTATTGGCATAGACCTTACCACTACCTACTAAAATGAAACACTGCTCGTTCCTTCCCTCCTTTTTTATGTTTTTTCTTTGGCTGAAAAAAAAATACTTGGTGATCAATACTTTGGTGATGAAACTCTCCTCACTTAGGGTAGTCCTCAGACAAAATATACCCAATCCTTTGTTGGTCTCACACTCAGAATCATTAAAACTTGGTCACTCTTGACAGAGTTTGAGCTAACACTGGATCCACATTTGAAGAACCAGGATTACTTCCATGCCATACTAAGGCACAAAAGAACTACAATGCTGGTAACACTGATATTCCAATCATAATAATGCAAAACAGAATTATATATGCAGATGGAAAGATACAAAGAAAATGGTAAAGGAAGGAAAGATCATGGCATAAGAACTAATCTTTGAAGGATAAGAGTTCTTTAGTCTTGAACATTGTTCTAAAAATTAATTTAAAGGATTTGTAGCTTCTCCTGTCTCTTCCCTCTCACCATATTTCTTATCTTCCCTTTCATCATTTTCCTTTCTCCAGTAAAATCTAATTCTGATATATTATGATTTAGTAGGTTTAAAAAAATTGAGGTTTAGGTCTGGCACAAGACTGTGGATATGTCAGGGGAGTTTGGGCCTAGAGGTTCAGAAGAACAATCTATCTTTGTAAAATAAATACATGGATAAAAATCACTGATTCAAAAAAAAATTTCCTAAATGTTATAACTAAGTATCTTGAGCCTATTTGATGTACAGAGTAAATTCAGATATCTTTAAAAAGTTATTCTATCACTATTTTTAAGACAAAGATAAATGACAATAGGTGTTGTTGTTCAGTTGTTTTCAATCATGTCCAACTCTTAGTGACCCTATTTTCTGTAGTAGTTTACCATTTCCTTCTCCAGATCACTTTGCCTAGGGTCACACAGATAGTAAATATATAAAGTGGGATTCAAACTCACAAAGATGAGTATTCCTGGGTTCCTAGCACTCTATCTATTGTGCCACCTAACTTTCCACAAAAACAATAGTTTTTAATAACATAGCACTATGTTTGTTAGCTAGGTATTTAATTATAACAGATATGTATACACAAATATAGATTAGAAAATGTTTAACACCCACTGTCTGTGGGAGAAAACATACAGAGAATACATTTTTAAGTTTAACCTGCATTATTTACATGTTCTCCATCACTTCATTAAGTTAGACACCAAGAAAATAATAAATGTAAATAAACATAAACAATAAGTATATACTGATTTTTAGTGTTTGCAGATTCTTATACACTGAAAATTTAACAATTGGTTCTTTCTAGCTGGTAAGAACTGACTCTAGCACATCCCTTATAAATACATATATACATATAAGTGTGTATTAGATGCAAATATAGAGATAGAAATAGACAAATATACAAGTAGATATAAATATAGGTATGGATATTGATATAGATATGGACAGTAGTGAACAGGAGTGAACTCTAATCCAATCTGAAATCATTATTAAATTTTCAGTATGAGCATTTACACTTCAGAAATTGCAATAATTAAAAGTAGAGTTTAATTTGTTGTGTTGATTATGTATATATAAATATATTTGAGAAAGTGATGTAGATGTTCATAATGCAGATTAAGCTTTAAAGTATGTGTGCATAATTTTCAGAGATAATAATTATTAAATATTTACCAGCATATCTCTGTATTATAATATAAGCATTACTTGGGAAATGAAGTAGAAGACCCAGAGAATAAAGTCATCATATAGATAGATATAGAGTTATAGATAGCTATATGGATATAGATATAGGTGACAAAGAAAGAGATGGATAAGAATGAGGACATGAAGAAGGACAGAGATTTAGATACAGATAAGGATATGGATATAGACAAACAGATATAGAATGGCTCTGGATATGGGCATAGGTATAGATATAGGTATAAGTGTAGCTATATAGGGAAAGAATGTTCCTGAACTTTGGAAGAAGTCTAACTATCCAGGTCTCTCATCCTAATAGAATTAAGAAAATAGCCACCTGTAAGTAGGGCTCCTGTCTGTGTGCAAGGATAGTTGTGGAATAAGCCAGGTCTCTCATTGCCTAAACAATTCATAATGTCCAAAGCTTTAAGCTTAAAGTATTGTGATTAAGATAATAACTCAGAATTAGGATATTCTCAGTTAAATGTGAAGCTCTTGAAGAAAGAAGTATACAATAACACACAGAATGTATAAAGCATAAAAATAAGCCATCTTGTGTGTTATCTTTGCACACAGATGTCGGCTCTATGCCTTGACATAGTGCTCCAATGAGCACTTAAAAAGTGACTTAAAAATGTATATTGGGGAAACAAACAGCCACACTTTATCCTAGTTAAGGACCAGGCTCTGTGCCTCATATTGTTGAAATATTGCTAAATTAAAGTAAACCAAGGATGTGTGTTGCTTTTTATCAGCACTAAAAAGAATGACATTTTTCACTGTTACAGAATCCAAACACAGGAAATAATTTATTATTTCACTCCATATGGGAAAGATTGAATATGATACTTATTGATTTCTCTATAATGTAATAGTCTTTTGTCAGCCCTATTCTATGCTAAAAAAAAAAGAAGAAAAAATGTCTTTTTTTTAGATAACTGAGAGCTCAAAAAAAGGAATTGGCCCCATTTTCTGGAAATTATATAGGGACAAGATAGTATTTAGAAAAATTTTGGACTCCTTTTCAGATTCAGAATGCTATAAAATTAATTTCTGTCTTCTCTAGAAATGTGTGCTTCATTGAATAGTGCCTCTGATTCTTCTTGCATGTATGGACTTCACATGGCATTTCTTTCCTAAACCTCATTTTCATTATATGTAAAATGGAAAAATTGAGTCAGGTGACCCCTGAGGTACCTTTCAGCTGTAGAGCTATGTTATTATGACTAACTGGTAAAAAAGTCTCTTTAAAAATCTAAAACCTTTGATCAATCCTATCCTCTTTTCTACTATTAGATGAATAATGAATGAGAGAATTACTGATGATAGAGTTAGAATTGACCTCAAGTATATCTGATTCTTCTGAATGAAGCCTGGAAAAATTAAGTGATTTGCCTAAAATTGTCTGAAACTGGAAAGTTCCCTGTTAAAAACATGTGTGTACACTTTTTTTAGGTATAGAGAATTTTGGATTTGAAATACTACAGTTATTTACCACCTTTGTGAATTTAAGAGGGGAGGGAATGCTTCAGTAAAGAGTCAGATATAAAATAAACATTCTCCACAAAATAGTGAGGAACCTGAATTACCTTAATTGAATTTTGGAAAAACCAGCCAGATATTGAGCTTACCTACAGAGGATAAACTACATTCATATTTTTGATTCTATCTTCTATGCAGAAGTCTTCTACATAGAAGTCCCAAAGGAATAAGAGAGATGAAAATGACTAAACCTCTATGGCTACATCAAGTAGCTTAGGGAAAAAGGGACTTTTAAGGAAGGAAGAATTTTTCAAAAAGCTAAGGATTGTAATACTAGATCAAAGTGTTAGGTAACAGTCCAGATAAAGAGAGTACAGTATCTCTTCCAGCCTAGTCAGAGACTGAAGATAGAAATAAGAGCAATCAAAAATCAGTCAGCCCTTTGAAAAGCTGATCCAACTGAACTTCATGAATTTTGTAGTCATGAATTACCAGAGTACTTCAAGTTTTCCCCCCTCTTCTGGACTCCTGGTATGTTTGCTGGGGAGAATTGCTTTGAAACTATAATTTCTATTGTGCCACTTGAATAAATTTTACTTTATTAAAGAAATAAATCTACTGGTATATTAAGGCAAATATACATCAATGAGGGCTTATGAGCTAGCATTTTGGGAATATAGTCACCTATAAAGTTATCCCCTAGAATCTAGAAAGAGTAACTGTCATTTCTCTGTAGATCCAGTAGTAGGTGGGTGAATAAGTCTCAAGAGAGGCATTGCATTATGTCAAAAGTTCCTTCTAATTCTCAAGAAAAACCTATGATTCTCTGGAGAGCCTAATTCTTTTCAAGAACCTAATCATCTTTTTTTTCCTTCAGTAAGTTTTTTAATGAGCAAAACATTTCCATCTTTTTGGAAGGAATATGATTTGAATTGGCAGTTGGTGGGAGGTGTAGACAGAGGTGAGATATTGGTATGACTCTCAAATCCCTGAAAGCCTACCCTTTGTCCATCTGTTCAGTATCACTATTTTCTACAGCAGGCACCACTGTCTGTGGTTTCTCTGGGCTTGGGAGTGAAACTGAGTGTGGTATTGCCGAACCAAGGCTGATGTAATCATGGTGGTCAGAAACATTTCTGTTACAGCTATATTACATCGAAGTCTATAATTAGGGCTGATGGTTCTTGCTCTGAAGAACTTCCAGGAGATGGCCTGTGATGGTAATTGCACCATTTTATCTCAAGATGTGAATCTAAAGGCTGATCTCCCAGGCTTATGAAATTACAACAAACATGTTATTTTCTCCATTTGCACAAAACAAATATGAGATGATCCCTGCAAAGATATATATAGTCTGAACTTACTAAAATGTACGCTCCTCCATCAGCTAAAAAAATCTAACTCTAATCACTTTATGAGCATGGAGTACACCTTTAAAACAATCTGTTTTGGAACATAGCTATTTAAATTCACATTAGAATTAGAAAAAGAATATTTTTGAAGCAAAACTGTCTTTTTCTTCCCAGCCACACACATCTGTTTATGTAGAGCATTGCTGGAATTACAGTCACCTCTTCCAAGCGACATCATCAGTTTTTCCACATTGTACAGAGTGAACTAATTTGTTAAGCTTATGTGGGATGTTACCCTCCTCTATAAGTCATTTTCCTTTCCTTTTCCCTCCCCCATAGTAACACTTTGAAGAATCATTAAACACCAAACTTGGAAAGGTCTTAGAACATGAATGTCAAGACAGTTTTGTTTTATTTTTGTTTTCAAACTTCCAGGGACTTTGAAATATAGAAAATGAATTGCTAGACCTGGAAAGGACCTGAGAACCAGTGAATGTAGAATTTCAGAATTAGAAAAGGTTCTTAAACATAATTAACATGAGGAAAATGCTCTCCTATCATCTTTAAGATCCTGCAGAGTACAGCTGGGATTCAGTCCAATTTAATTCAATAAATGTTTATTAAGTACCTACCATGTTCCAGATAGGCACTGTGCTAAGTGCTGGTGAAATAAATAAGAAAAAGAAAGTTGGTCCTTATCCGCAAGGAGCTTATAATCTAATGAAGAAACACAACACATAAAAGGAAACTGTAAAACTGGGGGGGGGGAGAGGAGGATGCAGTAGTTACTCTGTTTAAGAGTGTCATGTATCATCTAATCAAGACCAAATAGAGCTGCTGATGAAAAATGGAGAAGTAGTTAGAAGGTTCAGATCCTAGATCTCTATAAAGGAAAATTTCTGAAAGAGTTTGGTGCTCCATCCTCCAGCCCTCCAATCAGAGAGAAACGAAGATTGAGTTAAGAAAGTCTTGAGTATTCAAAGCTGAGTCATGCAGCATGATGAGACTTCAGGTGATCAGTTTATCCTGGTTGGAGCATCAGTTTGTGGAGTTCAAACCAAGCTGAGTTTTTAATGAAAAGAGGAAAGTTAGTGATTACACATTATAATCTGTTTGATTGACATTTCAGGCTTTATCTCCCATGTCCAAAAGAGAATTCATCATATTTTCCCCCAAATGGACTCCTCTTCCAAAATTTCCTATTACTGTTAATTGAGATTCTTCGAAGTCACCCAAATTCACATTATTTCTGCCATCCTTAATACCTCATTCTCATTCATCTTATGTATCCAATAGGTTGCAAAATCATGTGATTTCCATCTCCATATATTTTGAATAGGTTCCCTTCTCTCTGTTCACCTAGCCACCATTCTAGTTAATCCCTCATTACTTCTTACCTGAACTATTGAATTAGACTACCTGGAAAACTAGATGCTGTAGTGGATAGAGTGCCCTTCATGGAATCAGAAGACTAATCTTCCATGAATTCAAATCTAGCCTCAGATATTTAATAACTGTGATGCTAGTCAAGTTATTTCACTCAGTTTGCTTTAGTTCCTCCCCTGTAAAATGATCTGGAGAAGGAAATAGCTACTAATTCCAGTCAAGAAAACCCAAAATGGGATCACAAAGAGTCAGACACTACTGAAAGAACTAAATAACAACAATACCTGTCTTAAATTTCTCCTTACTCCAATCCATCCTCCATAAGCCCCCAAAATAATTTTCCTGAAGTAGAAATCTGACCATGTTCCATTTCTACTCAACAAATTTTAGTGACTTCTTATGAGGCAGCAAGGTTGCACAATGGATAGAGCACCAGGTCTCAATAGGTCTCAGAAAGACCTGAATTTAAATCCAACCTCAGATGCTTATTAACTCTGTAATCCTAGGTAAATCACAACTTCTGTCTGCCTCAATTTCCTTAAATTTAAAGTGAATATATTACTAATATATACTTCCCAGAATTGTTATGAAAATTAAATGAGATAACAAATGTAAAGTAGTAGGTGTTTAATAAATGTTTGTTATCTTCCCCTTCCCTTTTACCCAAGGACTAAATACAAACTCCTTTCTCTGATATTTAAAGTTATCTATAACCTGGTTCCTTTCTTACTTTTTATTCATTATTGCCCTTTTTGCCCTCTAATATGTATCTAAATCAACCTATTTGTAAATTTAGATATGTCTCTCATCTCCACATCTTTTACTGTCTTGGAATTCTCTGTACCTCTGCCCCTTGGAATTCCGGGTTTCCTTTAAAACTCAACTCAAAACTTCTTTAAAACTCAGCTTCCACTTGAGTGTTTCCTTGTACCCTTATTCAATTTCAAGTACCTTCTCTATCAAAATTATCTTTTATTCATTTTGTATGTATTACATTTATTCATACATACATACACATACATAAAATATACACGTTGTCCTTATTAAAATATGTCTCTTGACAGTAGGGACAGGTTTATTTCCCTCTCTGAATCTTCAGCATTTAGCACAGTGTTTGATACATGGTAGGTATTTAATAAATGCTTATTAAGTAATTAATTATTCAGTTGAGGGAAATAGATGCTTAAATTTAATCAAGCATATCTATTAATTGAATTCAACTGATTATTTTTAAAGTAATTGTGGCTTTGATCAAAATGAGCTTTCTTTTCCCCTTCAAAAATGATCTTCCAGTATAAAGCAACAACTGGTGAGTAGCCTTTATCCTGAGGTGGTTCTGCACTTGCTACCTTGCCTAAAGAGGAGACTGTTGGGAGAGTCCAATGAAGGGGCAAAAAACTAGGACATATGTTCTTTGGTGTTATACATTATTAGAGCAATTTGGAATTTTGTAATAATCATCTTGCTAAAGATATAAAGTATAACAAACACTTTGAAACTTTTAAAAGCTGTCAATACAAAACTGGAAAGAACTAACACATTTTTAAAAATCCATTTCAATAGTACAAGATAAGATATGGCATACCAAGGCAACAGTCCATGTGAAAAAGACTTGGAAAATCTCCTACCAACACATACATAGAACTTATTATAAATATAATTACATGTTTTTTTGTTTGTTTGTTTGTTTTTTGCTGAGGCAATTGGGGTTAAGTGACTTGCTCAGGGTCACACAGCTAAAAAGTGTTAAGTGTCTGAGACCAAATTTGAACTCAGCTCCTCCTGACTTCAGGGCTAGTGCTCTATCCACTGTGCCACCTAGCTGCCCCCAATTACATGTATTTTTAATAGAAATAAAGAAAAATTCACAAAAAATTAAAGATTATCAAAATTCATTTCTTGGTTGGTCCAACATAGAAGAAATAATAGCACTCTACATAATATACAGATTTAATGCTGTCAAATTAATTTGAGTGAATTTTTAAAATGATAACAAAATTGATTTGAAGGAATACAAAGGAGGAAAATTTAGTGATACCAGCCCCCAAACGATGTTATAAAATAATAATCGCAAAACTATATAACCCTGATTTTAAAAAAAGTACTGCAGTAATGGAATAGATCAGGTAAGACCTAGAAGCATATATGTCACAGAAATTTTATGTTTTATATAACCAAAAAAAAAAAAAAGAAACTTTATGAAAGGGATTTTTTATTCCACAAGAATTATTGGTGGGGGTGCGGGGAAAAGAAAGCATTCAGGAAGAAAAATAGATTTAGACCAATAACTTTTAGCATATACCACAATAAATTAGAAATGTATAAATTATCTAAATATTTTTAAAATGATACCACAAAAACTAGAAAATAGAATAATCTACCTTTCATAATCACAGATAAGGGAAGAATTCACAACCAAACATGGGATCTAAGAGATCATGAGGCAAAAGAGTCAATTACATAAAAAGAAGCTTTTGCATAAATAAAATCAATGGAGCCAGAATTATGAAAAAATATGTAGATTGGAAAATAAGCCTTGCATCTAAAAATTCATAAGGTTTCAAATATACAAAATTAATTTATGTATTTAAATTACGTATTATGTCATATAAATCACATACTAAGCTTTGAAATAGACAAGTGGTTAAAGGATATGAATGATTTTCAAAAAGTGTAAATAATGAACAATTATTGTATGATCTGAAAAATTGTTCAAAATTACTAATCAAAAAGAAAAGTAAATTAAATTAAGGGGAAAACATTATTAAAGGAACTATGAGAAGACAGGAATACTTGTTCACTGCAGGTGGATTGTTGAATTGATTTAATCATTCTAGTTATCAATTTAGACTTACACAAGAACAGTGACTAAATTGTTCATGACTTTTAATTCAAAGTTTAAACCACTAGGACTACATTCCAAGGTAGCAGTTTAATATAAGACTTATGTGTACAATAATATTCTTAGCAGGACCACTTGTGGTAGCAAAAATTTGGAAACAATGTCTACTTAACAATAAGGAAAAGACAACAAATTATGGCATATGTATGTAACAGAATAAGCTTCTATACCATAAAAAAGAACACATATATAAAAAAAGATGAACTCAGAGAAATATCAGGAAACTTGTATGAAGTGATAAGTTGAAGAAAGTAAGTCAGTGAACTGAATGCACAATATAAAGGCAACAAAACTTGGATCAAGTTACCCACTTGGATCAACACCCTTGTTGTGATCATATCATTGAAATCAAAATGCATCTTTCCTTTTTTGTAACAATTGATAAACTACAAAAGTGTAAAGTACCAGGTACTATCAGTTGCAGTCAAATTGTTAGGAAATTTTTCTTAAATGTTTTAGGAAAATATACTTTACACTTGGTTGGATTGGAGGGAGGAGTAGTATATATTGTGTAGGGGGATCTTCCTGCAATATTTTTCTAAGAATAAAAAAATAAAATACATGGGAATATTGGTAGGCTATAAACACAATATAACAATCAAAAAATCAAATTAAATATATTAAGCTCCATTAAAAGATGCATGCTAATCCAAAAATGAAAAAACCCATAGTCTCCTTATACTCTGCCCTTGTTAAACTATACCTAGAGTACTAGATCAATAAGAGAGTGACCAGAATAGTGGGAATAATAATATGTGCCATATAAGGATGAGTTCAAAGAATTACAGATATTTAATCTTGGAGAAAAGTTAGTTTATAGAGGATAGAAGAGTGATTTTAAGTATTTAATCAGCTATCACAAGAGAGAAGGATTAGAATTGTTTTGCTGGTCCTGAAAGTGCAGAACTATGATAGCTGGTTAGAATTTGCAGAAACTTTTTGTCCAGTACTTTTCCCACTATACAGGAGATAAATTTATATGAAATATTTGTACTAGAAAGCCAAATAAGCAATATATGTGCATATATATATAATAAATCTATTAACTATAAAGTTAGCAATCAATAGAGCCTTATGGAGTATTTAGTATTTGCAAGACCCAGAAATAAACAATTAGCATTTAATAAGCACTTGCTACCTGCTAGGCTCTGAAGATGAAAAGATAAAAATGAAACAGTACCTACCCTTGAGGAACTTACATTCTAGTAGAGGAAACAATATGAAGACATAGAAGTGTATATAAAATGTAGCAATAGAAAGTGAACCAGTGATTCCATTGGTATGAGGAGCTGCCTAGAGGAAGAAACTACTAATGCAGGTCAATGCCTTCTCTGTAACATACAGTCTTAGAGTATTGCCTAGAGCACTAAAACTTCACTGACTTGACTATGAACACATAGATAGCCTGTGTCAAGGGAAGAACTTGATTCTGGTTTTTCCTGGATGGAATTCCAGGTCTCTATTCATTCCATGATGCTATCTCTACATATAAAATATATGCATATATATACAAGATAGCTTCAGTAGACAGGCACTAGCAACTTAGGAGAGCATTTAAAATATAGATTACATTTGTTTATTTCCTTCTAATTTACAAAATACATTCTTTATAACACTATGAGGTATATATTGTAAGTATTATTATTTCCCATTTCACAAGTGAGGAATACAAGGCTCAGAGAGATGATGCACATAGTCCCTTATATATGGGTAGAAAGAAGCCTGCATGTGAACTTAAATATCTATGTGTTTATAGTAGATAGAATTCTGAGCCTGGAGTCAGGAAGATCTAAATTTAAATATAATCTCAAACCCATGGTGGGAACAATTGGGTGACCCTGGGCAAGTCAATTAACTTTTGCCTCGATTTCCTCATATGTAAATAGGAATAATAATAGCAATTATTTTTCAAGGGTTTATGAAGATTCAATGATAGAATATTTGTAAAGCAATTGGAACAATGCCTGGTACATAGTAAATGCTGTATAAATGTTAGCTATTATTACTATAATTATCATAGATTGTCAATCTTTTTCTTTTAGATCACACTGCATTGCCCTATAAAAGGCCACTCTGTATTATGTGTACATGTTGGAGGGAAAAGGTTACTACAATAAAATATAAGGCTAAGTCCATCACAAAGAGCTGACACTCAACTTGAGGAGATCATATCTGCATATAAAAAGTTCAGTATCAATCCATGACAACAGAAAATAAGCATAAAAGAACTAATCACAATATTGATAAATACTAATAAACATAAGGATAGCGACTGGAGCTGGGATTTTATTAGCATAGGGAAATAGCAGGTGTAAAAAGAATCTTAACCATTATAGGTCATCACTCCTCTGCAGCATCTCTTCATTTAGAGCATGGAGCAGTTAAGTGACTTTGCCCCAAATCCCACAATCAATATATATCAGAAAAAGGACTTGAACTGAGGTCTTCCTGTCTTTAAAGACAGCTCTTGGGGCAGCTAGATGGCTCAGTGGATAGAGCACCAGCCCTGAAGTCAGGAGGACCTGAGTTCAAATCTGTTCTCAGACACTTAACACTTCCTAGCTGTGTGACCCTGGGCAAGTCACTTAACCCCAATTGCTTCAGCAGCAATGACAACAACAACAACAAAAAAGACATCTCTATCCTCTATGTCACAAAGCACTTTATAACTATCATCAAAGTTGATACTCTTAAGAACCTCGTGAAGTAGCTAGTGTAAAAATTATTGTTCCCATGTAATAGAAAATAAAACAGAAACTCAGGCAGTAACATCAATTTGTCCAAATTTATAAAATGAATAAGTGGCAAAGGTAAGTTGTGAAACAAATACAATTCATTTTCCACCATGCTGTATTTGCCTCCATGATAAATTAAGTGGCATAGACAGTTAATATTCTTGCTGCTAAGGCAAGTACTGGGAGCAGTGACCTAGGATTGTATTGATTCCTGGAAGGAGTCAAGAAGAATCTAAGAAAATGAAAAATGGTAAAAGAAAAGGTTTATGATGAAAGGAGCTCTGTTAACTAGAGTTTTTAAAAGGGTTCAAGAAGCCACAATGGAAGGGGTTGGCAAAAAGCTTGAATCTGAGGAGGGATAGGACGAAGGAAGATGGAAATGAAAGAATGGGAAGTGATATAAAGGGAAGGGAATTTTTGCCTCAACAAACAACTCAGTTGCTAGTCACAAGAAGAGGAAACACCTGCTGCCTGGGTCTTCTACATTCCAGGGTTTTATGAAGATGGAGAATATCAGCCTTTTCTCTGTTCAAACATCAGCAAAGAAAGTTGAACCAACAGGGAGATCCAGTCGGATTTGGGGGCAAAAAATATCTAGAAACTAAGCACCCAATGACCTGACTGAACTCGTTTGGTGTCCTTTCTTTTGCCCCTTCCATATTTCAAGAGGGATATGTACTTGGCTCCTGGTCAGATTTGATTTCTGAGGCCTTACCAATGTTCCTCAAAAACATCCAGGGGAAAGCAACTAGAATGATAGAGGACACTGAATCCATAGCAAATAAGAATCTTTTGAAGGAACTGAAAATATTTAACTGAGAGGAGAGAAATCTATTTAGAGGTGGAGATCATAACTATTGTTAAGTCGCTGAATGGTTATCATATGGAAGAGGGATTAGACTAGTTCCTTTTGGTTCCAGAGGACAAAACTAGGAACAATAGGAAAAAGTTGTGAAGAGATAGATTTAGACTCAATAACAGAAAAAAAAAAAACTTGTTCACAATCAGAACTATCTCAAAATTAGAATGAGCTTCTTTAAGAAGCCTCTCCTCAAAGATCTTTCATTTAAAAATGGATGAATATTAGAATATTCCAATACAAATAATGGGAATTCCATTTAGGATCCCTGAGATTCCTTCTAACTCTTAATTTTATGATTCTGTAACTCTGAGGATTTGCTGGCTGAAGTATTATTTTTTTCAGACTGATGAAATAGTACAGAATAGGTAAAATCTTCATATTTTGCAATAGCTACTAGAACAAGATCTCCCACCCAAACCCAGGAAGGGAAAGGGGCTGGAATCCTAATTTTCAATAAGGACTCAATATTGGCCAAGAGAGAAGTAGATACTGGAGCCAGGAATTTGGTGAGGGAGGTTTCCTTGGTAATAGACTAAGAGGTCATTTTGTCAGGTATATTCAATGACATAGGGGAAAGGAAAACTTGTCCAAGGTCACAAATTGCAGAAGTGGCAATGTTGGAATTTGAATGCAGATGTTCTGATCCTAAAGCTGGGATAATTTCCAATAAAGAGCTTTCTAATTCATAGAACAAAGTAGGTGAATAATCCTTCTCCTCTTCTTTCTTTTTCTCATAGTAGTAAATATTTAATCTAGGTTTACTCTTGACACATATATACAGCCATGTATATAACTATATTCTTTCAAGATAAGCACAAGATGTCTAAGAAGTAAATATGCTCATAGCCCAGGTTGCCAATCTGTTTCCTTTAAAGCCAATATAGTTTTTATTATGGCTGTGTGAGGAGAAAGAACTCCATCCTGTTGAAATTGAGCCTGTAAATGCAAAACATTAAAAAAATAAAGTATTGGTATTTGATATTCCTATATTTCAATATTCCTTTGATATTCCAATATGAAACTTAAACTGCTGGGGTTTTATGCATTTTTCTTTTTTGCCTTTGATTTGTTCCAACTTTGAACATGCTTTGAATATGTTCTTTAATCACTGGACCCTTATGGGGGAGGGGCAGCATGCGACACTTGCAACTTATTTGAGAGAAGACCTTATTGCAATGTGGCAATTTCCAGAGATGGGGTCTGGCTTTGCCATCTGGGTTCCTCACTTAGAAAACAAGGTCCATCTGCAAATGCAAATCCCTGTGATGCAAGGGATTGGACCCCCTGCAAGAGAAGATTCCCAGTATTACAGGTCTGAGAGGCTCTCTCTAGTTTAACATCAGGGGAGATGTTTGACGTCCTAGATCCCATTTCAAAGGAAAAGACAAAAAGCAGGAAAACTATCATCCAGCTTTAGGTCTTCTGATGCCTGATTTGTGACTGAAAATAATCATAGCTTGTGTTAACAGAGATTTCCTCACAATATGTTAGGTAATACAAATATTATATAGATATAGAGCTGGAAGGGTTTTAAGAGGCCACCTAGTGCAATCATCTCATTTTACAGATGAATAAACTGAGACTCAAAGATATTGGATAATCAGCCCAAGATCATACAGCTAGTCATGAGAGTTCAAACCCAGATTTTCTCACTCCAAACCCAGTCCTCTAAGGCTCAGAGGATTAAGTGACTTGCCCATTGAGCCCATAGCCAATAAATTGAAAATATATCTTTTGACTCTCAGACTCTTTTTTACCTGCCTTTCTGGTCAGCAATTATGAGTCTTTGTTGATATACTTTTTGAGAGAGAAAAAGATGAAGAGCAAAAACAAGGGAAATAAATCCTCAGTTTCCCCAAACCTCTCATTTCCCTCCTCCAGCATGGCAGAGGAAATGGCAAGTCTCACACCAAATACCAAATTATTAAGAGGAGGCCTTAAGTCATTAGTTCAAGTCATTGTTTAGATTCTCTAAAATTTTCACTTCTTAATGCAAATTATTTACTGTGTTCACCTGCCACACAGTTGCTAAGTAACCCTACAAGAGCACATCAGATGAAACATTATTCCAGGCCTCTAGCACTTAGAAGAATGGGAGAGAGCACTGTTGTAGAATTAGGAATTCTAGTCACTTTTGCCACTAAAAGTTATATTGGGCAAATTATTTCCTCTCTTTGTTTCTCAGCTTTCTAACCCATAAAAGGAAAGTGTTGGACTAAATGACCTTTAAAATGCTGATATGAATATATCAAAGGTAAAGCAATTTTCTCTAGTTAAAGGTTATTGAGATCTATAGTAGATGGTCAGATCTTCTTTTACATGTACTCTGTCCTGTCTCTGGAGCCTCACAGGATTCAGCTATGAATCAATGCAAAACATAGAGGGGAGTAAAAATGCAACATATGCTCCTTAATGGTCTTCTCTGAGGTATACACAGAGCCATATACAATAATATTGAGGTTTCCAAGATATGTAGCTATATAGCCACATGAGGAAAATATTACTACTGAAATGTTTGAATTAAATGTCAATGAACAGCTTAGGGTCAATGAAAGCACAAGTCTGTCTCCCAAATAGGATCCAGCCTATTCTTCTCCTTCTATTCAACTCTGGGACCAGCTCATTGTCCACTCCTAAACCCTGACCAAGATACCCACAGTGATTGCCCAATTTATTTGATTGCTTCAACAAATGGATGACAGAATCGGGGCAATGCTTTTGGATTTCACTGAAAAAGGCCCTTTAGTGATCCCAGGATGATTTCAGTTAGCACCATAATATCTTAAAATAAGAGCCTTTAGAAGGCCCTTACCATCTCAAGCAAGTCCTCTTCCATTTGGACAATAAATGATGAAAACTAATTTACCAGGAAGAAATCTTAAATCTTAAATATTTGAGATGAAATGTTCAAATCAGAAAGGGAATGGTCACCTCAGTGTTCCTATTTTTCCAGAAAACTATTTCTGTGGCTTTCTCTTGGTTTCTCCCCTTAAATTATACCACTTATTTTTCCAAACTCAAATATTTATATTTTGGAGACTTCAACCTTCACTCAGAGGCTCACTGTATAAATTCATTAAATTCCTAGATCAGCCTGCACTTCCTGGATAGCTCAATTCATGCTGTCTACACTTTATTAAAGCCATCACCACTACTCCCTTCCAACCTATGAATGGGATTTTGCCCTTGGAGTTACACTGGACTTTCATAGGTCAGCGTAATGACTATTACCCTAACCTGTCTCCCTCTCTTATCCTCCAGATATCCTTAATGTCTTGTCTTCTCCTACTGAACTCCATAAGGGCCTACATTTATATTCCCAATACTTAACCCAATGTTAGCTTACTTAACGTAGTAAGTGCTTGCTGTTGTTGTTTGTCCTTCATTCTTGAATAGGACTGTGACATCAGGAGGTAATGCCATGACACGCAAGTGAATTGGATTTATGTGAGGGAGGACTGGGCAAGGTCACATGCCTCATTTCCCCTTCAGAGCCATTTGGATCCAGTGGCCAGATATAGATAAGGACAGTAAGTGCTTAATAAATGCATTATTTAAATGTTTTATCTAACTATCCTTTATCATCTATCTATCTATCTATCTGCCTATCTGCCTGCCTATCTGCCTATCTATCTATCTAAGTATCCATCCACCCAATCTTTCTATCTACCAGAGATTTATACTCTTCAATGTTTTCCCATAGGTAGTATAGTTGGAAGTTCAGGGGACCTGAATTTGAGTCATGTTTGCTACTTACTATGGTAAACTAGATGACACAGTGGATAGAGTTCCAATCCTGGAGTCAGGAAGATTGATTCATCCTCCTGGGTTCAAATCCAGCCCCAGACACTAACTACCTCTGTGACCCTGGGCAAGTCATATAACCTTGTTTATCTCAATTCCCTCATATGTACAATGATCTGGAGAAAGAAATGGCAAACTTTTTTTCATCCTATAGGGAAGTAGGAGTGGAAGGGGGAAAGGAAGGAAGGAGGCTAAGAGAAAAGAGAACAGAAATAGAAGGGGAAAAACATAAGGAAGGGGGAGGAGCTGCAAAAGGAGAGGGCTATTTGAGAGAGGGGTGATCAGTGACAAAATACTGGGGAGGAAGGAAAAGGGAAAAGGGGAGAGAAAAATATAATAGGGAGTAAACAAGATGGCAGGAAATACAGAGTTAGTAATTTTATCTGTGAATGTGAATGGGATGAACTCTCCCATAAAACAGAAAAGTATAGCAGACTGAATTAAAAGCCAGAATTCTGCAATTGGTTGTTTACAAGAAACTCATTTAAAGCAGAATGATACATTTAGAGTAAAAGTAAAAGGCTGGAGCAGAATCTATTATGCTTCAGCTGAGGGGGAAAAAAAAAGAGAGGCAGCAATCCTGATCTCAGATCAAGCAAAAGCAAAAATCAATCTAATTAAAAGAGATAAGGAAGGAAACCACATCCTACTTAAACGTATCATAGATAATGAAGTAATATCAATACTAAGCATATATTCACCAAGTGGTATGGCATCCAGATTCCTAGAGGAGAAGTTAAGAAAGTTGCAAGAAGAATTAGACAGCAAAACTATACTTGTGTGGTATCTCAGCCTTGCTCTCTCAGCACTAAATAAATTGAACAACAAAATAAATAAGAAAGAAGTTAAGGAAGTTAGGGATGACGGACTTTTGGAGAAAAGGAACAGAAAGCAATATACTTTTGCTCAGCAGTATATGGAACCTATACAAAAGTTGAACATGGATTAAGGCATAGAAACCTCAAAATCAAATGCAGAGAGGCAGAAATAGTAAATGGATTTTTTTTCAGATTATGATGCAATAAAAAATATATGCAATAAAAATCCAGGAGAAAATAGACCAAAAATTAATTGGAAACTAAATAATCTAATCCTAACAAATGAGTGGGTGAAACATCAAATTATAGACACAATCAATAATTTCATCCAAAAGAATATGGGATGCAGGCAAAGCAATTATTAGCAGAAATTTTACATCTCCAGATGCCTACTTGCATAAAATAGAGAAAGAGAAGATCAATGAATTGGGCTTGCAACTAAAAAGCTAGAAAAAGAAGGGATTAAAAAACCTCAATTAAAGACCAGATTTGAAATTCTGAAAATAAAAGGGGAGCTTAATAAAAATGAAAGTAAGAAAACTATTGAATTAATAAATAAAACTAAGAGTTGGTTTTATGAAAAAACAACAAAATAGATAAACATTTAGTTAATTTGATTAGAAAAATGAAAGAAGAAAATAAAATTGTTAGTCTCAAAAATGAAAAGGGAGAACTTTCCACCAATAAAGAGGAAATTAAAGCAATAATTAGGAGTTATTTTGCCCAACTATATGTCAATAAATCTGATAATCTAAGTGAAATGGAGGACTAGCTATAAAAATATAGATTTCCCAGATTAACAAAAGAGGAAATAAATTGCTTAAATAGTCCCATTTTAGAAAAAGAAATAGAACAAGTTATTGATCAACTCTCTAAGAAAAAAATCTCCAGGGCCAGATGGATTTACATATGAATTCTACCAAACATTTAAAGAACAATTAATTACAATACTATGCAAACTATTTATAAAAAATAGGTGGAGTCAAACCAAATTTCTTTTATGATACAGATATAGTGCTGATAGCTAAACCAGAAAAGGTGAAAACAGAGAAGGAAAATTATAGACCAATTTCCCTAATGAATATAGATGCAAAAATCTTAAATAAAATATTAGCAAAAAGATTACAGAAAGTCATACCCAGGATAATATACTATGACCAAGTAGGATTTATACTAGGAAAGCAGGACTGGTTCAATATTAGGAAAACTATTAGCATAATTGACTATATCAATAACCAAATTAGCAAAAAATCATATGATTATCTTAATAGATGCAGAAAAAGCATTTGATAAAATCCAACACCCATTCCTGTTCAAAACACTAGAGAGTATAGGAATAAATGGAGTTTTCCTTAAAATGATCAGCAGCATCTATTTAAAACTATCAGCAAGTATCATATGTAATGGGGACAAACTAGAACCATTCCCAATAAGATCAAGGGTAAAATAAGGTTGCCCACTATCACCATTACTATTCAATATTGTATTACAAATGTTAGCTTTGGCAATAAGAGAAGAAAAAAGAGATTAAAGGAATTAGAGTAGGTAATGAGGAAACCAAATTACCACTCTGTATATGATATGATGGTATACTTAGAGAAAACTAGAGAATCAATTAAAAAAACTACTAGAAATAATTCGCAATAAAATAAAATAAATAATTCACTATGCTCAAAAAGTAATCAAACTGCATACCCTTTGAACCAGCAGCATTTCTATTGGGCTTATATCCCAAAGAGATTTTAAAGGACGGAAAGGGACCCACATGTGCAAGAATGTTTGTGGCAGCCCTTTTTGTAGTGGCTAAAAACTGGAAACTGAATGGATGTCTATCAATTGGAAAATGGCCTTACAAATTATGGTATATGAATGTTATGGAATATTATTGTTCTGAGAGAAACGACCAGCAGAATGATTTCAGAGAAGCCTGGGGAGACTTGCAGGAACTGATGCTGAGTGAAATGAGCAGAACCAGGAGACCATTATACATGGCAACAACAATACTATATGATGATCAACTCTGATGGACATGGCTCTCTTCAACAATGAAATGTTTCAAACCACCTCCAACTGTTCACTGAAGAAAGCCATATACACCCAGAGAGAGCGATGTGAAATGTGGACCACAACATAACATTTTCATGCTCTCAATTGATGTTTGCTTGCATTGTGTTTCCTTTATCTGATTTTTCTTTCTCGTAGATACAATTTTTCTTGCACAACAATAAGTGTGGAAATATGTATACATATATTCGATTTGTCAAGTATTTTAACATAATTAACATGTAGTAGATATCCTGCCATCTAGGGGAGGGGTGGGGTGTAGGGGGGAAAAATTTGTAACAGAAAGCTTTGTAGGGGTTAATGTTGAAGAATTACCCATACATATGTTTTGCAAATAATAAATAAATAAATAAAAACAAAATAAATCCACATAAATCATCAGCATTTTCATATTTTACCAATAAAGTCTAACAGCAAGAGATATGAAGAGAAATTCCATTTAAAATAACTGTTGATAATACAAAATATTTGGGAATCTACCTACCAAGGCAAAGTTAGCTACTATATGAACACAACTATAAAACACTTTCCATCCAAATAAAATCATATCTAATCAATTGGAAAAATATCAAATGCTCATGGGTAGACCGAATGAAACATGCTTATATTTAAAGGTTCTGATAAAGGCCTCATTTCTAAAATATATAGAGAATTGACTTAAATTTCTAAGATTCAAGGGATTTTCCAAGATAAATGGTCAAAGGATAGGAACAGACAATTTTCAAATGAAGAAATTAAAACCATTTCTGTTCATATGAAAAGGTGCTCTAAACCTTTTCATATGATTAGAAATGGTTTTAATTTCTTCATCATTTAAATCACTATTGATCAGAGAAATGCAAATTAAGACAATGCTAAGGCACCACTATACATTTTTCAGACTGGCTAAGATGACAGGAAAAGATAATCATTAATGTTGAAGGGGATGTGGGAAAACTGGAACACTAATAAATACATTGTTGGTGGAACTGTGAATGAACCCAACCATGCTGGAGAGCAATTTGGAACTATGCTCAAAAAGTTATCAAACGGTGCATACCCTTTGATCCAGCAGTGTTTCTACTGGACTTATATCCCAAAGAAATCTTAAAGTAGGGAAAGGGACCCACATGTGCAAAAATGTTTGTGGCAGCCCTTTTTGTACTGGCAAGAAACTGGAAAATGAATGGATGCCCATCTCCCAGTTGGAGAATGGCTGGATAAGTTATGGTATATGAATGTTATGGAATACTATTGTTCTATAAGAAACAATCAGCAGGATGATTTTAAAGAAGCCTGGAGTAACTTATCTGAACTTATGCTAAGTGAATTGGACAGAATCAGGAGATCATTGTACATAGCAACAAGATTACACAATGATCAATTCTGATGGACATGACTCTTTTCAATAATGAGATGATCCAGGTCAGTTTCAATGATCTTGTGATGAAGAAAGCCATCTACACTCAGAGAGAGGACTAGTGGGAACTGGACCACAACATAGTATTTTCACTCTTTTTGTTGTTGTTTGCTTGACAATGATTAATGTTGAAAAATTATCCATGCATATATTTTGAAAATAAAAGGCTTTAATAAAAAATACAATAAAAAAAAAAAGAAATGGCAAAACCACTCCATTATCTTTACCGCAAACCACCAAATGGGATCAGGAAGAGTTGTGACACAATTGAAAAATAATTGATTTTCTGCTTACTCCTGTTGTGATCTTAGACATCACTTTTTATTTTTTATACTCAGTTTCCTTCTCTGAAAAAATAAAGAGAAGAGCTGATTTATTTGATAGAATGAGCCTTCAGATTGGGAAATTTCCTCTACCAGAATAAGTCAGAATCTTCTCTATGACTTTTAATCTTTAAAAGTGGCCATGAGCACTGTGAGTTTGAGTGACTTTTCTGGTGTCATATCATCAATATTACAAAGTGAGCCTGGACAAATCATGAGTATTAAGTAGTATAATTATAATCATTCATTATATTAAGTATCTCACAGGTATACATTTTGAGGAAAGCATTTTGTTAACTATGATTCTTCTCTTCTTTTAATATAGTAGCTACTTTCATTGAAGAATTTCATGAGACCTGTACTGATAAGCCATCATTGTACACAGGTAATCCTGCTTCTCTAAGGCTTTGCCAATGAAATCAAAGTATTGATAGCTTCTACCAATGTGGAAAGATTTTAAATTTACACTCAGCAATAGAATATGTATATATCTCTTGAGGACCACTAGACAAAGTTTTTAATAATCATATGTGAAAATCTAATGCATGAATTGGAGAGAAGATCCATACCTAGAAAATACTAGATTACTGAAGTCCTTCAAATATTTTAAGATCTTGTCCTACCCAAATTTTATCTTCTCCAAGGCAAATACATTCAATTACTTCAGTCATTCTTCTCCATACTGAGAATATTTTTAAAACAGAGGATTGTCTACAAAAAGATAATATAATAAAATTAATAGAACATAAAGTAAAAATCTTGACCAAATCAATTAAACAAATCATTCAAGAGAAGAAAAACCTGGATATAGAAAAATTTATAAATTAATTCTACCAAATATTTAAAGAATAGTTAATACCCATGCTACACAAATTATTCTAATTTCCCATAAAGAAAATACTACCAACTATTTAAGAGACACAATAGCCCCAATACTTAAAGCAAGAAAGGACAAAGCAAATAAAGAAAACTAGAGATCAGTATCACTAGTGAATATTATTATTAAATTTAAAATACTGTTAAATGAATATTATTAAATAAAATTATTATTAAAAACAAATAAAATCCTAATAAAAAGACTACAGAAACAAATAAAAAAGCATTAACTATGACTAAATTGAATTTGTACTAGGGACACAAGCATGTTTCAATATTGGAGAAATAATGAAAGTAATTAATCACTTGACATACTTAAATTAACTTACTTATTCAATGCCATACCAATCATACTACCAAAGAATTAGTTTATAGAAGTAGAAAAAAATAATGATAATATGAAATTAGTCTGGAGAGTTATAATTATTAAAAATAATTTGACATAAGCAGAACCAGGAAAACATGTTATATGGCAATGGCTGGATTGTGTGATGATGAACTGATAGATTTGGTTCTTTTCAGCAATTCAGTAATCCAAAGCAACCACAAAAAAAACCTTGGATAAAAAATGCCATCTCCATCCAGAGACAGAACTGTGGAGATTTAATGTAGATCAACACATAGTATTTTTGGTTTTTTTCTTCTGTTTTTTTTTTCCCTCATGATTTTCTCTTTTTGTTCTGATTTTTCTCTCCTAATATGATTCATATGGAAATATGTAAAAAAAAAGAATGTACATCTATAACCTTAAAATTATTTTATATGTAACTGGGGAAAATAAAAATAACAAATATTTAAAAATAAATTGGTATTGATTAAAAAGGAGAGGTGAACTAGTAGAACACTTTAAGTATACAACATACCTCCTAGCAAACACCCTAGAAATCTATTATTTAGTAAGCTCAAAGACCTTACCAATTAGATAAAGGAGCCATCATTTGACAAAAATAGCTTGGTTAGACTTCTAGCAAAAATTAAATTTGGTCTGCCATCTCATATTGTACACCAAGATAAGCTCCAAATGAATAAATGACATATATAAAAAGTTATATCATAAACAGATGAAAAGCTCCAGAAACAAATTACCCTTCAGGTAGGTAAAGTGTTCATGATCAAATAAGGGATCAAAATTGACAAAGGTAGAAAATGAGAGAAATGGAGTTGTGGATTGGTCCAGACATTGGAATAATTTGGAAAATTTTCCCAAAAGTTAATCAATTGTGCATACATTTAATCCAATGATACAACTATTATGAGTACAATACCAAAAAGACAAAAGAAAGAGGAATAGGTCCTTTGTATAGAAAAACATTTATAGCAACTCTTTCCTGTAATGACAAAGAACAATAAATTAAGGGATCTTCTACAAATGCCTGAACAAATTATAGTAGAATCTGATTATAATAAAATACTATCATGCTATAAGAAAGAGATGGTTTTAGAGAGACTTGGATAGACTTGCATGAATTGATTCAGTGAAGTGAGCATAAACAGGAGAACGATTTATACTAATAATATTGATACTATTAAAAACTAACAATTCTGAAATATTTAAGAACTCTGATCAATGAAAAGATCAACTATGATTCTAGAAGATCAAAAAATTTGACCACCACTTGGTGACAGAGAAGTTATGGACTTATATGAAGGATGAAACACACATTTTTGGACATGGATAATAGAGAGATATATTTTGTTTAACCATACCTATATATTATAAGAGTTTTGTTTTCCTTCTGATGAAATGTAGAATCATGGGGAGAAAAAATAAATACTTAATGATTGAAAAACTAACACTTAATTTTAAAATAATAAGTGAGGTAAAATAATAAGTGAGGTATATTTTTGTATACAGGAGCAAATATACTAATTAATACCTTGGAGAATGTACTTCTTCATGTACTTCAAATGAAATACTATAATAATTTTGCATCTTCTTTCTCCTCTTTGGATCCCTCATGGAAACTCCTAGCATTTTTTCCATAGTCTGTTAATTTTTCTTTAATTATTCACTTTCCCTAAAGGAACTGCTAAAGGAACTTCCAAAGGCTTTCACTAATTGGATTATATTTATTAGGATAACAAACACAAAGAAGAAATTGATTCAGGAGCATTCCCTGGAGAAGAGATGTACTGAGGTGTTTGGTCAGAGACAAACAGGCAAACTATTAGATACATAGAAACAGAGGCAGAGAAAAAAAATCAGAGTGAGAAAGAGAAAGAGAGGCAGATAGAGAGATAGAATTAAAGATCCTTTTGTTACAACTTCCTAGAGCAGATTCTGATGTTTGAATGAGAAGTTTGTTAAGTTAGAAAAATACAGTTGAATAAAGATTTGTTGGTCTTTAGACTCATGACATTCTAATAGTGAAAATCTTAAACAGAAAAATAAACCAGCCATAGGCTTGGAGAGTGGGAGTGGAGGTAGAGGAGAAAAATGGCTATATGATTATTGTTCATTAGAGATGCAGAGACTTCAGATCATCTAAATTAATCCCCTAATTTTACAAAATGAGTTCCAGAAAAACCAAGTGACGTCCATAAGCTAATTAGAAGCCAAGTCAGAACTAAAATACAGATCTATCTGCATCTGCAACCTAGGACTCTTTTGACTATAAGCACCTGCCTTCTACTGAAGAGACAAAGACAGAGAGACAGAGATGGGGGTGAGGATGGGAGGCAATGTTTACTGCATCTCTAAAGGTCCTCCTATATTACTAAACAACTCTTTAAATATACAGTTCCAATCTTCATGATCCCTTCACAGAATTCTATGCCCCTTGCCATTCATATTAAGAAAAGTAGAGTTGCAATGTGGAAATCCTAGGACTTTGCAGCTGGAAAGGAACTTAGAGACAATGTAAAAACAACCTCCTCATTTTACAGGTGTGTAAACTAAGTCCTGGAGAGCTGAAGGAAATACCCATGTTCATATATATGGTTAGCAACAAAAGACTAGATTAGATTATTAGATAGAATATAGAAGATATATTCTAATCTGGGATCTGTCATTTATTAACTGTGTGACCTGAATCCCACATAAATTCTCTGAACCTCAATTACTTATGTCTGTGAAATGGGGATAATAATCCCTCACAGGATTGTTGTGAGACTCAAATGATATAATGACTGTGAAAACATATTATAAACAAATTTTAAACTGTGAAGCATGATGGAATATTGTATTTTTGTCATTAATTTCACTGACTACCAGTCCAATAGTTTGTCCACTACACAATATTAACTAACTTGTCTAATTATCAGGCTTGAGAAATTGATTTAAGCGAAAACTGGCTAAAATATACACCATAATCATTTTAAATTAAGGGCATGATGGCATTCTATTTGAACAAACTCTATGCCTAAAAACCATTAAAATTTTTCCCATTCTGAATTCAAGCCAACATTCCCCAAATTAATTAAAAGCTTTTTCCCATTCTTTCTCCTCCCTCAGCTCAAAATTCAGTTCCAATAGTATCCTTGCTACTTTGGTGTTACCTTTCTTTCCTCATCTCTAAAATTGAGGTAATAACATCTGAATTACCTTGCAAATCTATCCTTACTTTATTAAGAAGAAAACATATTATAAAGTGTTGTATAAACTTGCTATTATTTCTCCTTTCCCCCTTTTTCCTACATATTCTGACTTACAATTCTCTTCTCCTTTCTCCCTCCATCTTTCCTCCCTTTTTTCTTTCCTCATTTTGCTTATTCTTTCTTCGCTTTCTTTTTTTCCAGCCACAGTCTACTTTACCACAGAGAAAAAGGTCTAACCTCATCAATACCCAAGTTTTTCTCTTGGAGAGTTTATAATAATTACATCTTTGGCTCATGCTGCAATTCAGATTTTTTTCCTTTAGGAAAATCTGAATGAATTTTACTGATTCTGGTTACCCTCAGTTCTCTTACAAGTGCTAAATCAACAAAATATAGAATTATAGTCTAAATAAACAAAAAAATACAGAAAGGATGTATACCTAAGCCCATACCTAGTAAAGAAAATTTTTCCTTCTCACCCAGGCACCTATATATCTCTCCAGACTCAATTCATTGTCATCCTGGAGTTCAATGTTCCCTTACAAGGTGGAAAAATATTTTGAAATGCTAAAGCTCCAAGCAATCCAGAGTGATGCCTTCCTTTCCTTGGGATTCTTTTCATTTTCTCTAGACTTAATATTATGCTGACATCAAAGTTCCCCTAAAATGAGAAAAATCTTGATTGAGGCTATAGGAGTTAATTTTTGTCCCCACCCAGAACTATTCTGTACAGTCCACATGAAGACTAATTGTAAAAAAAACAAGGTTAAGGATCTTTCTATATCTCACTGTCTCCAGCTTCCTGAACTCCTAACTTGAACAAAAAAGCAAATAAGCATGTCCTAGAAATTTCTTTATTATTTTACCACCAATGCTTATGTTTCTTAAGTTCCTTCCTCCCTTCAACCAGGAATTTCTTCATCACTCTTCAACCATTGTCTACAATCCACATGGTATCTTTCTTATTTTTCTACGTGAAGATTGGGAGCATCTGGCCTTGTTGCTCTTCCATGCAACTGCTACCATGACTTACATAGGCTTCTCTTATTTGGGAAAGTGATAGTTATTAAAATGAGAAAACCTATTAACTCATTTCCATCTTCTTTGACCTTACCCTGCACAGACCTGCTCCAGCTCTACTAATCCTTTCTGCTGGGCATTCTGGAATTCATATTCCATTTATCCTGGATCTCTTCCTCTTATAATTTTTCCATTTATTTGCTCTTGCTGAAAACGTACTTCCCAAAGATAATACTGCACCCATACATACTCTCCAGCACTAGTATACAAACACTCTAACCCTCTATTAACACACTAATCCTAGAAACAGAAATCTTCCTTACTCCTCACTGCAATTTCCAGATTCTTCTTTTATCTCCATCATTCAGCAACCTCCTCTCCTTCAAATGCACCAGCAACCTCAGGTTATTCTAACTCCTTTCTCAAGGAGTTCATCACCTGGTTCATTATCTTCCTCTCTTCCCTAATTCCTGCCCTTATACTGGGAACTTGGGGAAACCAGCACTAAAAGCATCAGAACAGGGAGGAAAAATCCATCAGCCCCTGTCTTCAATTTGTTGTGGCAGAAAACATTCCTACTTTTATGCTACCTTCCTCACTTCCTTTTTCCCATTTTCTTTCCTATTTCTTCCACTCTTCTTCCCACTCTCCTTCCTTCCTTCTTCCTTTTCTTCCTTATCTTTCCCATCTTTGAATCCCAGTCAGAGCTTCTTTCAAATGACTGCCAGTGAGGTCTAAACCTGTAGAAACCACATAAATAACATCTGCCTGGTGCTTTTACTCCCCCAAACCAAAAGGGACTAGTCTCCCCGCAAAAACTCCCCACATGAAGCTAACAGCATGTGCACACATGCCAGAAATTTCCTCATCACCTCTATATTCAGTCCAACTTCTAAATGGGCATCCTGTATATTTCCAAAGTAATCTGAAGTGTAATAAGAGAAAATAATAACTTGATAAAATGCTACATACAGGGCCTCATGTGTTGCCTCCCAAATCACAAGACAGCTTCACTAGCTGCTACCATATGCCTGCCCCCGGTTGGTAACTGCTCCTCATAATCTCTTTCCCAGTAATTTAAAGATGAGATATCTTTAATTAAAACCATTCCATATTTGAAAGGCCCAGCAGAAGTGGCATGACTCTGACTCCATCGAGCTCTTTAAACTAGAAGAGGATGAACAGAAACCTCAAAGCAAAAGTGCTAGGAGTTTAGTACTGGTTTCAGTCAAGTTTAGAGACTTTACTATAATTATTCTATTAAACCTAAAAATAGATGGAAAATTGATACCTATTTGGTTCTATAATCTAGTGATGATATATTGTCCTTGCTGGGTAGCATGCTTGTATTCAGTAGATTCTGGCAAGAAAAATAAAAAAGAAGGAAGGAAGGAAGAAAGGAAGGAAGGAAG